>PVHP010041554.1:0-15375 GCA_004024765.1 Zapus hudsonius | reverse complement strand
GGAAGCTGCCCGGAACCGCGGAGACCCCAAACCTCCGTGGCCCAGCCCACTCTGTGTTCTCCCGCGGAGCTGAGCTCTGCTGGGGTACCCTGCTGTGGACCCCAAGCTGATGCACAGGAGCGGCCAGTGGCCCGGGTCTCAGCCCTGCAATGAAACCTCCGCCGCCGCCGCGGAGAGCCCAAAATCCGCCCCAGGTGTTTATGGCGGGAGCCTGTGTGGGCGAGAGGGCTCGGCCTCGGAGCAGAGATCTGCTCGCGAACCCCGTCTGCTGCAGCCCAGGGGTTCAGGAGGGAGGGAGAGTTCGAACTCGGGTTCGGCCGGTGTCCAAAGCCTGGATGCCAGCCGAGGGGGGGTCAAACCTTTCGGAGATTCCTGGCGAGGTTGTTACTCGGTCACCATCTTGCTCCGCCCCCTCTTCTTCCTTTTTGAGACAAGGTTGCTTGTCACTGCAAGTGAACACCAGTCCAGGTGGACTGTTGTGGTCAGCTTTCTAGTTGCTGCACAGAAAGAACCCAAACAAAAGAGGCTTATGGAGGAATAGGTTTATTAGACTTATGGACTCTAAGGGAGACTCCATCCTGGCAGGGAAGACGATGGCACAAGCAGGCGGGTGGACATCACCTCCGCTACAGCACTGGAAACAGCGGCAGGAAGGTGTGCCAAACACTGGCAAGGGGAAGCTGGCTTATAACCCCATAGGCCCGCCCCGACCAACACAGCTCTAGCGAGGTTTTAATTTCTGGACTGCCATCAGCTGAGCATTGATCACTGAGAACACATTCATTTGTTTGTGGGGGACACCTAGCTCAAACCATGACATGGACCAAAAGCTGCACATTCTCCTGGACCTTCCTTTCATTTTTCGCAGGTTTATTAGGGGTAACAACATACACATCTTGCTTTCTGAGGGTGCTGAGGAGAGGCAACTTGTCAAGCAAGCACCTTAAACTACACCTCTCTTTAATGCTAAGCAATGCAATTGTGGTTTTAGCTTTAATCAAATTCTACTTATTCACATTACTATTTGATTTTCTAAGTCCTGTTTAAAACACTTTTGCTTTCTTCCGATATTAGAAGGAAATTTATTTGTTTATTATCTGCAACAAAAGACATAAATCACTTTTTTGTTGGAACATATGGCATAGATACTGGGTCATATTTTCCTGGTCATTAATACCACCATTGTTGGTATCACATGAAATCAGAGGGCAGCTAGCCATCAACAAATCAGAGTGACTGTTCTAGAAACTTCTTACATATGAAACTTTGTAAAATAAATTAAGGTTAAGGTTTAATTTGTAAAGTATACAGAAAGTAAGCTCTAATCTTTAAAAGTTATGGGCCTTCAAGGTCCATAAACCCTCACTTTTAAATTTTATATAATTTTTCATGTGTAATGAAATATATCTGAGAAATTATTTTACATTCTAACAGATTTAAAGGTGTAAAAACAAAACTATATTTTTAACTCATACAAAACAATATGAAAAGTCAAATCATATTTGACTAATGGATCACTGTTTTTGAATAATTTCCTATGAAATATTCAGTAATTATATTTTTGTATGTGACATATTCTTGAGTTTAGCTTTATAGTTTTTATTTACTCTAATGTTACTGAACCTTGATGCATGTCTTGAGTGTTCTTTCAGTAAACATATCAATATCCAGTCAACTACACACAACCCCTGAGCACAAAATAGTAGAGTTCTCCAGAATTCTCCGAGAATCAGAAAACATCCATGCGAGTTTGGACAAGAACATCATTGAAATAATTATATTTCAAAACACATTTCGTTGGTTTTCTAAGTACCCTTCCATCTGTCCTTCCCAAATGTATTGAGCAAATATTTTATTATCAGAAATATATATTTTTATTTCTAAACTGTATCATTTCATCCAAGGAAATCTCTCTTTGCATTTCTAACATTAGCCTTTAACATTTGTTTTAGTTTTTAAATCAACATATTACCTTGAATAAGGTAACTGCTTATAGTCTTTTCAAAGATTTGACATTGGGCTGGAGAGATGGCTCAGCTGTTAAGGCACTTGCCTCCAGTGCCTAAGGCCCCTGGTTCAATTCCCCAGTACCCACGTAAGCCAGACTCTCTCTCTCTCTCTTTCCTTGAAAATGAATAAATACAAAATTTAAAAAAAAAGATTTGACATTTTCTTTAAGTTTTTCCAATACATGTCCTTTCTGCTTGGAACATTTATATGGTATGATGTTTTCGTTTTCACATACTTTTTTGTTTGTCTCTTGAGTGTGCTAATATGATCGTGCTTCTATTTTTCATCTATAAATAGATGTACATTTTATGCTTTTTTCACTACATAGTGATAAATTGTATTTTGATTATCATTTAATTAGTTTAGTAACATCATTAATAAATTCTGGCTTACCCATGGGTTATTTGAAAGTGTACTGTAGACTCTTCTGTGTTAGGCCAGGCCTCTCAGGTGGTCAGTGGCTATGCTACTCTTTTCCTCTGCCCCCACCCACACACCTACACCTCCATAACACCAGGTTCTACAGTTGACCAGTGGCCCCCACACCTGTTTATCTTATTCCTCTGTCCCCAAACAGCTACCTACACTTCTGTCCCACCAAACCTCTTGGGTGGTCATTGACCCCTGCCCTTCTGTCTTTCTCTATCCACTCCCCTCCCAGCCACCTGCACTTCTCCCCAAAAGTCCCCTCTCCAGTGACTCCCATTACTTCCTCTCACTCCTACAGTCCCCCAACCAACCACCTGCCCTTCTGACACTCCAGGAGCCTATGGTGGTCCCGGTGACCTCTGCACTTCTCTTTTGCTCCCTCTACCCCCCACCCAGCCACCCACCCTTCCACCCAGTCAGACCCATAATGGAGGTAACAGTGTCCTCTGTACTTCTCTATCTCTCTGGTCCTCACCCAGCTATCTGCCCTTCTGCCCCAACAAGCAGGTATGGCTACATTAATATCTGAAAAAATAGACTTTAATTGAACATCAATTAAAAAGGACAATGAAGTTCACTTCTTACTCATCAAGGGAATTATCTAACAAGAGGATATCACTATCATAAATATGTATGTACCAAATATAGGTATACCACATTTCATAAAGCAAAATTACTCAAAAATAAATCAGAAACAGACCCTAATTCCATCAAAGTAGGATATGTTAATATACCACTATCATGTCTAGACAGATCATCCAAACAGAAGGTCAACAGAGAAATAACAGAGCTCAAAAACATAATAGATCAACTAGGCCTAACAGACATTTATAGAACATTCCATCTCAAGGCTGCAGAATATACATTCTTCTCTGCAGCCCAGGGAACCTTCTCCAATAGACCACATATTAGGACATGCCTCAACAAATGCAGAAAAATTGTCATAGCCTCCTGCATCATTTCAGACCACAAAATGTTAAAGTTAGAAATTAACAATGGGAGGAGCAGCAGAAAGTACACCAACTATTGGTGACTAAATACTACAGTATTAAACAATGAATGGGTGGTTCAAAAAATCAAAAAGGAAGTTGAAAGTTTCCTTGAAGTTAACAATAGTGAAAACAAAATACAAAAACCTATAGGTCATAATAAAGCCAGTCCTAATGTGTAAATTCCTAGCACTAAATGCCTTCAAAGCAAAGACAGAGAGATCTTATATCAAACACCTAACCCTTGGAAAAATTTGAACAAACCAACCCTAGGAGATCAAGGCAGAAAGAAATAATTAAGATCAGAGCTGACATTAATGAAGTAGACACAAAGAAAACAATTACAAAAATAGATACAATGAAGAGCTGGTTTTTTGAAAAAATAAATAAGATTGACTAACCCTTGGCTAATCTAATTAAATGAAAAAAAGAGAAGGATCAAATCAACAAAATCGGAGATTAAAAGAGAGAGGTCACAACAAACCCCAATGAAATTGGAAGAATCATCAGGTTATACTTCCAATACCTCTCCTCCATAAAATTGGAGAACCTGGAAGAAATGGATGAATTCCTGGATATCTACAACCTAACTAAGCTTAATTCAGAGCAGACATAGCTCCTAAATAAGTCAATCATACACAGAAAATGCAATCAAAAAACCTCCTCAGAAAAATTCCAGGACCTAATGGATTCACAGCTGAATTCTACCAAACTTTCATCATGGAACTGAAACCACTCCTACTGAAGCTTTTTCATGTTATAGGGTGAGAGGGAATGCTCCAAAACTCCTATGAATCTAGCATCACCCTAATCCCAAAACCAAACAAAGATGCAACAATAAAGGAAAATTACAGACCCATATCCCTGATGAACTTAGATGCAGAAATCCTCAACAATATGCTCACAATAAAGATACAACAACACATCAAAAAATATTATCCATCTAGACCAAGTAGGCTTCATTTCAAGGATGCAGTGATGATTCAACATATGAAAGTCAATTAATGTTATTCACCACATTAATATACTCTATCATAAAAACCATGTGGTCATCTCAATTGACACAGAGAAGGTTTTGACAAAATTCAACATCACTTCATGAACAAAACACAGAAGAGGCTAAGCATAGATGGCTTATACCTCAACATAATAAAGGTAATATACAAAACTCAAAAAGCCTAAATGATACTCAATGGGGAAAGACTCAAGGAATTCCCACATGAACCAGAAAAAGACAAGGTTGTCCAGTCTCACCATTGCTCTTCAACATAGGAATCAGAATTGAAGACCCTGCTCTTACTTTGAGTAACAATAATTACTTGATCTTTGACAAAGGTGACAACAATATCTGTTGGCATAAAGATCATCTTCAACAAATGGTACTGGAAAATTGGATAAGTATGTGTAAAAAATGAAAATAGACCCACTTCTCTCACCATGCACAAAAATCAACTACAAATGGTTCAAAGACTTCAACATAAAGCTTGAAGTCCTGAAAACCCTGGAAGAAAAAAAAAATGTAAGGAAGTATCAACAAGACAGGAATAGAGAAATCTTCCTGAGCAAATGTCCAGTAGTCTAGGAAGTACTACAAACACTTAACTAATGGGACCTTATAAAGCTTAAAAACTTCTGTACAGACAAACATACCATACTCAGAACCAATAGAACACCATCAAACTGGGAGATATTTTTACCCACTATAAAGCAGACAGAGGTCTTATATCTAGAACTTAAAAAGAACTAAAAAAATAAATAAATAAATAATAAAAAAATCAAACAGCCCCCTCACAAAATGGGACATTGATCTCAATAGAGAATTCACAGTGGAGGAAATACAAATGGCTAATTCTCATTTAAGAAAGTGGTCAACATCATTAATGATCAGGGGAATAGAAATCAAAATTACAATGAGATTCTACAATGAAATTCTACCTTACTCCAGTCAGAAAGGCAATCATTAAAAAAAATTCAACAAAAATAGATGTTGGCAAAGTTGTGGGGAAAAAGGAACCCTCATTCATTTCTGGTGGAAATGCAAACATATTCAACCACTTTGGAAAGCATAGTGGAGACTCCAGTTTAGAATGGATATCCAGCTACCAATGGAGCCAGCTATCCCTCTACAAGGCATTTATCCTGAAGATTTCATGCCTCATAATAGAAACTTTTGCTCAACCATGTTTATTGACACTCTGTTCATAATAATGAAGAATTGGGTACAACCCAAATATCCATCTCTGGATGAATGGATATCAGTGTTGTGATATATTTATACAATGTAATTCTACTCAGCTGAAAGAAAAAATGAAATTTAAAGAAAAGTGGATGGATTTGGAGAAGATCATACTTAGACAACTCACAGAGGAACAGAAATTCAAATGCTGCATATGTTCCCTCATATGCAGTTCCTAACTAGGTTAAGACTAAACTCTAAGCAAACCAAACAGATAAAATGAGAGACTGTAAAAGTGGATGGAAGGAATGGGGGGAGGAAATGGAGAGTGGGGGGACCTATAAATTAAGCTAAACCAACAATAATTTGAAACCATAAAATCCTCACTTTCATACAGTAAACTCTGAAGGAAGATGTGGGCATTGCCTGGTAAGATGGGCCATGAATAGAATGGGAGAAACCCTTACCCCATGAAAAATTGGTCAGACTTGCAATTCCATGTCCCAGTTACTGGTTCCTTTCCACACAGAGCTGTTGATCAAAGAGACCCACAATATCCTTACAACAAGACAGGCTTCTATCAAAGCTCTTGAATACCTGCCCCAGGCCTAAGGTAAGACCCTATTGCTGAAGAAACCACAGAAAATCAGTGGAAGCTGATCAACAAAATCTGGAGAAAACAAAGACCACTGACATGAAACTCAGTCTGCCGCCATGAGTAGGCTGAACCCACTTTTTACTGGGAGAGAACAGCGAACCAAGAAAAGAGCACTTGTACAATGGAGGAGCCAAAGCCTGGAGGAGGTAATCAATAGCTTATAATTAGGCCAAATAATCCACTCAGTGATGGGGAGCCCTTAACTGGAACTGAGGACTCAGGGAAAAATGCACTGGGAACCAAACTCTTGGCCCCCCAAAGAGAGATGCACTATACAATTGATTTACAAAGAGGCTACTAACAATAGAATCTAGCTAATTCAGAAATGTGTATCTCAGTTAACCTATACTGATCTCACACTCCAATGAAGATTCTGTTTGTATTTTTCAGAATGCAGCAAGAGAGCTACGGCTCCTCCAACCCTACAAATGAACCACAGGCTGATAGCTGACATCTTGGTAAGAGATGAGCCACTCTATGCCTATCATGGAGGATCCACATGGAACCCCATAGAGAGTGGTGGGATAATCAAGAGACCTATAACCATAGCCAATCAGTCAACCCAAGAAGAGCCAGCCAGACAGACACCAACAATCTTCACAACCTAAAGCAGAAGAACAGAGACCCCCTAAGTCTTCAACAATAAAGCAGCCTTAGTACTCCCCCACTATGACTCAGGGAACTGAGCAGAATAGGGGGTGGAAAGATTGTAAGAGCCATGGTGGGGTAGAACTCCCAGAGACATCACCCACCTCAGTAACATCATACTAAGGTGGGTGGAACCATGCTGACTTCTAGGCTTTCCATAATCCCTTACCCCAAGGACTGATCCAGACTGCCCATGGAAGAGGACATCCAGCTGATTGGATATAGGGAAGAGGGACATTGGGGAACTGTGGATAACAACTCATTGTTGGTACAGTAAATGTATTTAATTATGGAAAATAATAATATTAACAATAATAATAATAATAATGTCATCAAATAACACTGAGAGACCCTACAAGATCCAGAATGGCAACCAGCTCCCAGAGGATAACATGTGTTGTGCCAGAAGGCATTTCATGAGCTTCCAGGGAAAATTGGATAATGATATTTGGAGTAAACAGAGACATCTGATATACAATTCAGATGGGTGTCATGAGAATGCTGAACACACTGCTCTATGGGAGACATCAGTGAGACAAGAAGTGATCACTTGTGCAAGAGTGGCACCAAAACCTAGGGAGGTATTCAAAGGTTTTCAAATTTGCCAAGAGATCCATTCAGTGACAACGAACCCTTAATTCAGGGTATAATCCTATGGAGACCAAATACCTGGGCTCCAAGGGGAAATTCTCACTACTAGAGAACTACAGAGAAGCTACTCTCTAGTGAATCTTGCCAAATTAGTAACGGGTGTTGCATTTAACCTATACCGATCTCACTCCCTGAAGGAGATTGTGTTTGTATTTTTCAGAAGGCATGGAGAGAGCCTTTGTCAATCCAACTTCCCCAACAAGCCACAGGATGATGGTGGACATCCTGCCAAGAAATGAACCAACCAGGGCCATTCATGAAGGCACAAATGAAACCTTCAAGAGTATGGTGTGATAAACAAAAGACCTATCAGCACAGTGGGTCAATTAACCCAGTATAGATCCGAGAGACAAACAAGGAGAACCCACAAAATCCAAAGCAGAAATGCAGACACAATTAAGTTCTCAACAATAAAGCAGACATAAAACTTACCCACCATGTCTCAGGGAACTAAGCAGAAGAGGTGGTAGAATGAATGTAAGAACCATGGTGGGGGAGGGTATCCAGAGAACTGCTCCCTTCAGCAACACCACAAAATGGGGGCATCTTGACTACCTTCTGAACTATTCATGACCCCCTACCCAATGGACAGATCAAGTATGCCCACCAAGAAGGTTCCCCATTGGATTGGGGACAGGGAGGAGAGAAATGGAAGTACCGTAGTAAGATTTGCTCATACAATGTATCTAACTAAGGAGAATAAAGATATATAAAATAAAGAAAGTATATTTTCTAATTTAAAAACCTATGTTGATTTCAACCATCCTTTCTTTTTTTGTAATGGAGCTTAATTTGCAAACATTTGGGCATTTTCTGACTGTTTCTTTGATCTAGGTAATAATGAAATGATATGAAAAATGTTATATGTGCCATATGTGCAACATAACCACAGAGATTTTGCTTTTCAAATATCTATCATCTTTTTAATTTTGCTAGACGTCCATATCAGTAATAGAGACAGGTATTTTAAATCAATTCCTATACTTTGGAATTAAACTATTTCTCCCATGAATTAATTTATATGATGAGATACTTTTAATCCATATACACAGATTTAAAATTATTTTGACTTCCTGCCTTATCTCAAAAAATGAAATTCTCTTACCTCTTTATAGTACTAGTTCTCATATGACACAGGTAAGGGTGTCCTAGTAAGCCACACAACTCTGGGATGAATCTCAAAACCAGGCACAATTATGGGAAGAAAGAATTTCTTGAAGCTATAGATCCCAGGAAAGTTCTATAATGGTGAAAGAGGTTGTCCACTTTCACAGGTCCAAGCAGAGAGTGAAACACATCTCCAACACCACACAACAGCAAAAAGGCATGGGGCTGAAGATTTTTTTTCCCTCTTTATATAGGCTCAGGGAGCAGCTTTGCAACCCTCTCCCAGACTTAATGGCTTCCTGAGTCTCTGAATTCCCTTCCTGCACTGACCACAATGGAAGGAATGTTGATTTCTTGCTCTTCTGAGCTTCCTTATATTCTGCCCCCTTCTGAGAGGCTGCCTTCTTGTAAACATCCTCAGAGACCTACCCAAGATAATTACAAAGATCATTTTGTCAACAAAAACTAACCATCACAAAGGGTATACCAACTTTCTTGAGATATCCCTTTAAACTTCCTTGTTTGAAAGATTTAGTTTTATATTTTAATTGTGTCAATACTCAAAGTTATATAATAGAAGGGAATATTTTAATTTTTGTTGGTATATTTGTTTTCTTATTTGCCAAGTCTGACATTACTTGTCATTTCATTAAAAAAAAACTTCTCTTTATATTATCCATATTTATTAGTTCAAATTTATCTTTATATACTTTTCCTACATGACTCATATAATTTCTGATATACAGTTTTTACTTTTGGCATTCTAATCTAACTAAAAATTCTACTTGTATCTTATATAAAGAGTAATGACTTTAATAGTCATTTTAGAAATGTAAGTATAAATCTTTGAGGTCACATTGGGTAGAGTATACTAACATAGTGGTAGTATTTCATGATTTCTATGATTGTCTAAATAATCTCTTATGTTTTGTTTAAAAATATGCTTTTGAGTTGTATGCTTTTACTATCATTTGTAAAACAAATATAAATCAGTTTTACATTTCAATATATTCTTAAGGTATAGAAATAATATTTGTCAACAAAGAATATAAAACTTATAAATGGGCCATGCATGCAATATTCCACATGCCTGTATTGGCACAATCATGGACACCCAACTGTAGCATCTAAAGTGTTTTATAAGTGGTGACTACATGTATTTCTGATATGACTCATTTCACTTTTCTGACTGATTAAATTATTTCATAATCAAACATTCATTTTATCTTAAAGGAAGGTGAAGTGAAAAATAAAATCACAATAAAATAAAAATACAAAATAAATTAATACAAAATAAAAATACAAATTTTTCTTTCCATGGGGTTTCAACTCTTAATTCCAGGACTTCACACAGCATACTACATTTCCTTAGTCATGAGCAAGCTGTATACTGATAATCATTCATGCAATGAACACTGAATTTGGGAACATTCCAGTAAAGTGTTACCTTCCCCCTCACATTCCACCAGTTTTAATTTTTTAACTGTATATGATATAGCAAATGAAAAGCTTATTTCTCAACCCTTATTCTGCTTAATTCTACTTCTTGCAACAACAGAGGAAATTTTCATCAGGAAGTCATATGAAGTCTCAGGTGAGACAGTGACACTCCCTTCTGTGTCCTGTAGAACTTCAGCCAAGTGAGGTGATTCAGTGATAAATGGCCACCTTGATTGCTGTAGGAAATGGAAGATGAGCAGGTCTTCACCATCTGTAGCTAATATCATTTCCCACTGACATAAACTGTCATTTTTACCAGTCTCTTGTCCTGAAGTTCCCTCTCTGAGATGGAGGAACCATTCCTCAGTTGCAGAGCAAATGGATATGGCTAGGTCTTTTTGTGTGAACTTGGCACCTTTTTCTCTCCCAGGTGGCTGCTGTTCCTGAAACTTCTGGACTCTGTCCTAGCCTTCCTGTATTCCATTTTAGTAGCCAGCGATCCTCCCCCACACAAGGCACTTTGGCAGTGAGAGGACTCCTAGGAACGCTGGCCAGCCTTGGCTGGCTCAGCAACAGATGTTTGGGAAGTCATATTTTTGAAATTTATAGTCATTGTAGAATAGACAACAGGGATCAAAAAAGATTTTTTTTTACCCCGATATTACTCTTCTATTGTGATAGCTGGATACCTGAGTGGAGATTTTTAGTGAAGAACAATATCTGGACATTTTCTTTTAATGGGAGTAGACATTTATGTAATGAAAACAAAACAAAGATGGAGAGATTGCTCAGTGGTTAAGGTGCTTGCCTAATGACCCATGTTCCATTCCTCAGTACCCATTTAGAACCAAATACACAGAGTAGCATAAGCATCTGGAGTCCATTTGTAATGGCAGGAGGCCCTGTGGTGCCCATTCTCTCTCCCTCTCTCTTTCTATTTCTCTCTGCTTGCAAATAAAAAATAAAAATATTAAAAGAAGATAGTAGGGGCATGTAATGTAGGGGAAAAGTGCTAATACTACAATGAATATGGATTCTTTCAAACACAATGTTTTTACACACACACAAATACACACACACACACACACACACACACACACACACACACACACATATATATATATATATATATATATATATATATATATATATATATATATAATTTGCAAACTGTGATGGTTAAGTTTTGCTGTCAACTTGACCTTTCAAGTAATCTTGGGTGAGTCTCTGAGGATGTTTACAGGAAAGCAGCCTCTCAGGGGACAGGATGTAAGGAAACTCAAAGGAGCTAGAAGTAAACATCCTTTCCTGTGTGGGGAGTGCAGGAAGGAAATTCCAGAGACCCAAGGAGCCATTAAGTGTAGGATAGGGCCGCAAGACCCACCCTAAGGCTATATAAAGAGGAAAAATTCTCTCATTGCCCCTCCCTCCTGCCTGTTCCCTGTTCTGTGTGTGTGGTGTTGGTGATGGGTTTTTCTCTCTGCTCGGACCTCTTTAGCCACTTCATTGGGTCCATGTCACTATTATCCCGACTTAGTGTGGTCTCCTCATGTGCTTGTGTATGTACACTCACTTTCATAGTTTGGCTGTTGAGTTCCCAATTGGGACTTGGTGGGTTTGTTGTGTGTCACTCAGCTGGATTGTTCTTTTTGTATTGTGCTCTGCCCATTTCAGATCCACTTAGCAGGGTTGGGAGGTGTCCTTGTGTTGAGCTCCCCTGAGCTGGTTGGGCTGGGTGTGTTCTGGATTTCACTGGCAAGGTGGTTCACTCAGTTGTTTTTCCTGGGACTGTGTGTGCCCTCAGATATACAGCTGGCCTGATGAGTGTGCTGTGGCCGGGCTTGGGGCTAAGTGCACCCATAATCCAGTGCCTCTGCTGGCTAGTGTGAAACCAACGCAACCGTAGACAGAAACTGTGTCTGCATGTGTGTGTGTGTGTGGGGGGGGGGTTGTGGGCAGGGTGCATCCTCAGAATAGAGGCTGCTGGCAAGGGTGCAGGCTGGGCTGTGCTCCTAAGGTGGGAGCCTACTGGATAAACCACAGGTGATGGTGTCCTCTATAGGCTAGGCCACAGGTGGTGCTGTGCTCATAAGCTGGCGTGGTTGAAGGTAGGGCTGCACATGTAGCGGAGGGAGCCTATAATCAAGGCCACGGGTTGTGGGACCTGCCTAAGGCTGGCCTGGGCCTGCCTGGTACCTACGGGTAGACGTTGGGTTCCTGGGCCATGTCTGAGGCCGGCCTGGCAGCTAAGGGGCTGTGTTGGGGTCCTGGTACCCCCATGGGATCCATCTGAAGACTGCCTGACAGCTATGGGGTTGTGCAGGGGTCCTGGTACCCACCTGGTACCTGCTTGAGGTAGGCCACTACCTGCCTGGCAATCATGGGGTGCCTGGGACCTGCCTGAAGTAGGGCAGTACCTGCTAGGCAGTTATGGGGTGGCCTGGGGATCCTAGTCCCCACCTAGTTCCTGCTTGAGGCCGGCTCGTCCAGTGGTGGATGTGTTCTGCATGGGCTTCTGGGAACTGGGCTAGGTCTGCGTGCCCCAGGACCGTGTCTTCTTGTGTGTGTAATGCTGGGTCTGGGAGATGAGTGTGCCCCAGGATCAGGTGCTGCACGAGAGGGAAGGGGCCCTGGGAGGGAAGTGTGTCCAGCTGCAAGGGCTCATGTCAGGACACTCGCTGGAAGTAGACAATTGGTGATGGTATGAGCTTGGGGTGGGGGAGGGCAGCTCTCCATTCCTCTAAGGGAGCAGAGAGCAGTTGGGGAACTCCATCTAGTCTGGTACAGGATCTGGGGAAGGGGTGTGCCTTGGGACAGAGCAGGCTGGGTTCCTGAGTCTGGATTCCAGCTGGAAACTCAAACCTTACCTGGAGGGTCTTGGAGAGGCTGCTACACTTTGGCCATCTTGCCCCCGACCCTCAAACTTATTACTTATCAATAGTCAACACACTCCTTATTTTTAATCAACAAATACATGTTTGTGTGAGTGTAGATATGTCCCAGGAACTCATTGTATCAATGCATCAAAAGTTTTCACATTGTTCAGTATCTCCACTAAAACAAAATCAAGAACTGTTTTTGGCCAAATAGCTCATCTTATAGATGAAAAGTAGAATTGTGACTTTTAGCATTATTTCTGTCGATAAAAATAAAGGGAATGGCTTCAAAGTAATTATCCATTTATACGCACAACCTTGCATTTTATAATATACAAAATATGTAACACATGAAAGGAAAGAATTAAATATTTGGGGGAGAAAGAGGGCGATTAGCAGGAAGGGGGCAAAGAGGATTATGGCAGTGAGTATGTGCAGTACACAGTGAGGTATGCATGGAAGAAAATGTAACAATGAAACCCATTACTTCATATGCTTAGAATAGACCATACTCTGTGAACTCACACAAGAACAGAGGGACAAACAACCCATATTCTCCCTCATCTGTGGTTCCTAATCAGAATAACCTTGAGTAGTAAGCAACCCTGACATAAGAATTGTGAGGGATTGTGGGGGCAGGAGATGTACAGAAAACTAATTCCATAATGAATCAATAACATAGAATTCTTATTTTTGGGCAGTAAGCTATTGAGGAAGATGGGGGCATCAGCCTGTAAGAAGGGCCCTGAATTGGGCTGTTGGAATCTTAATCTTAATACAAGTGGATCTAACCTGTAACTCCTTGTACTCGTAGTTGGTTATTTCCCATACTGAGTTGTTGATGTGAGAGACCTATGAGGTCCCCAAAACAAGACAGGCTTGTGTCAAAGCTCTTGACTAACCACCCCAGGCAAAGAAAATACCCTAATGCTGAAGATACCACAGATTGTTGTCACACAACACCTCGAAAGCCCCCTGGATCTGGAAAGGAATACAGCTCCTTGATGGTTAGCTTTTACAGTGCTGAAAGATGCTACAGGAGCTGAGAGAGGAAATTTGTCAGCCATATTAGGACACTGATATGCAACAGCAAATGAAGTCTGAGAATGCAGAGCATGTCATGAAGTATTCACCTGCTGGATCTAGAGAGAAAGCCAGCTCCCAGATGGTTAGCCTGTATAGGGCTGGAAGGCGCTACACAAGCTGCCAGAGGAAATTGGCCAACAATATTCAAGGGACACTGCTATACAACAGAGGCAGATGGTCTGAGAATGCAGAGGACACATCAATAAATCAGAGAAAAGCAAGGCAAAAAGTAATCACCTGTGCAATAGTAGCACTTAACCTAGGAAGATAATCAATGGCTCTCTGATTGGCTAAGAGATCTACTCAGCATCAAGGAACCCTTAGCTGGAATTGGTTTCCAAGGCAAATTCTTATGGAGACCAAGAACCTGGACTCCAAGGGGAAGCCTCACTAACCACAAGCCTACAGAGAAGACACAGCCATTAAAATATCACCATTTGACCAATGTTTTTCCCATTTAACCTATGATGACTCCACTGGAGACTTCTATTTTTCAGAAGGCATCAAGAACCATGCACCACCTAATCCCAAAAAGAATTCTTGAGACCACAGCTGACTCCCCAGGCAGGAGATGAACCACCCCTAACTCGTCATCCAGGGCCCAAATTAAACCAGTGAGGAAGTGGTGAAATGAGCAAGAATGATGCTTCCACAGAAAGTCAGACAACCTATGAAAAGTTAATAGAGACAGACACCCCAAGTACTTTGGATATCCAAAGTTGTCCAAAGCAGAAACCCAGAAACTCTTAAGAGCTCAACAGTAAAGCAGACTTAAAACTTACCTCCAGTTCAGGAAGTCTGAAGAGGTGGCAGAAAGATTGTAAGAGCTATGGTTGGGGGGGGGCTGATATCAGTAGGCATAGACTTCCTCAAAAACAAAACCAACCAAACAAGCAAACAAACAAACAAAAAATGGCTACTGCTTGTACAATTCATAACCCTCAATCCCATGGAGCATTTCAGCAACCCCATTGAGGGGGCCTCTCAGTAGGTTTGGGGCATGGAGGAGGTAAATGGGTATACCAACACAAGACTTGTTCATACAGTGTTTCTACTTGATAACAATAAACAAATTTTAAAAAAAGGACATTAAAAAATAATACAATCAGGGGGCGGAGCAAGATGGTGACCGAGTAACAACTTCGCCAGGACTCTCCGAAAGGTTTGACCCCCCTCAACTGCTATCCAGGCTTTGGACACCGGCCGAACCCGAGTTCGGACTCTCCCTCCCTCTCTGCTCCCCTGTGGAGCAGAGGGCCGAGCCCTCCCGCCCCGGCTGGCTCCCGCCATTATCCCCCGGGGCTG
>PVHP010041553.1:0-15366 GCA_004024765.1 Zapus hudsonius | reverse complement strand
CACTACTATGAATAAAGATGCTTTAAATCTGCAAATCTTTTGTGGGAATATGTGTTTACTTCTTTTGAATGAATATCTAAAAGTAGAATGGAGAGATCATTAAATAGCTGTAGGTTTAGCTTTTTAAGGAATTGCAAAACTTTTTCCCCAAAGTAGCTATGACAATTTACATCTCCATCTGCAATAGATCAACCTTGATAAAAGCAATCAAGACTGTACAGTTTTGTCACTAGTGGGTAATGTCAACATTTTCGTTTGATAAGATATGTGTTTCAAGGAACTGTTGGCTACATCTAAATTGTTGAATTTGTTGCGATGATGTTTATAATATTCTCATATTATCTCTCAGTGTCTGTGTAATTTTAGTGAGGGCTTCTTTCTGATTCTTAACATTGGTAAATTGCATTGTCATTCTTCACCAGTCTTGACAGGTTTTTTTTAATCATAGACTTCTTTACTGATTAAGTAAAGTTAGTAACTTTATTCTTTATAACTATTGCTTATGTTCTTTTCAATTTATTTGTGCTTTCATCTTTTTATTACTTTTTTACAGTTTTAGTTTCAGTTGCTCATAGTATTGTCTAGCTACTTAACAGGGATATTTAAATCTTGATTTTAAGACTTCTCATTTTTATCAAAAGACAAAATTTCATGAAATTGAATTTTAAAGATATAATTGGGTTTTGTTAATGATTCATGAGCCAGGCAGCATCCTGTCTATAAAAATATATTTAAAAAAAGAAAGATACTCTATTGGGTACACCAGAGTTCATTATATAAGATAGCTTGAGTAGTGGGGCTGGAGAGATGGCTCAGCAGTTAAGGCACTTGCCTCCAGTGCCTAAGGCCCTGGGTTCAATTCCCCAGGACCCACATAAGCCAGACCCACAAAGTGGTGGCCCTGGTACATTTCTCTCTCTCTCTCTCTCTCTCTCTCTCTCTCTCTCTCTCTCTCTCTCTCTCTCTCTCTCTCCTTGAAAATGAATAAATAAAATATTTTTTAAAATATAGCTTGAGTAGGTTTAGGGAAACAGAGTAATAAATAGATTGGCTAACATCACAATATTTCTAGTAACTTCTTGTAACAGAGCAGGAGTTTCATTTTCACAGCATCTTAGCTTGAAAAGACCCTTTTTGATTGTTTACTGTGAGCTTCCTAATTATGGAAAAATTGTCTGAGAATTTTTATGCTCCATTAAAGTTTTAATATGACTATGTTAGTACTTAACACGAGTGAGTCCATTTTGGTTTGGCCTATCATGGTCAAGAGTGGGAACTCACTGCCAAAAAGTGAACCCCCTTGGCTTATTCAATATTTTTCAAGTAAGCAATTTAACATACAAATTTCCCCCTAAGTAGTATTTTAACCATTTCTCACAATAATGAGACCTAGTCAGATAGGTTAAGGTCATATATACAAACCCTCTGTAGTCTTGCTGGTTTTGTTTTGTCTCAAATATTACTAGAAGAGGATTATGAAGATCTTCAATGATGGTTGGAGGGACTGCTGAGTGGTTAAAAGCACTTGCCTTCAAAGCCTGATGACCCAGGTTCAAATCCCCAGTATCCAATTGCACAAAGTGGTACATAAGTCCGGAGTTTGCAGTGGCAAGAGGCTCTGGCATGCCCATACTCTCTCTCTCTCTCTCTCTCTCTCTCTCTCTCTCTCTCTCTCTCTCTCTCTCCTCTCTCTTTCTCTCTTTAAAAGTAAATAAAATATTTTTTTAAAATCTTCAACAATAATTACAGGTTTATCTATTTATTCTTTTCATTTTGTTATTTGGTATTTCATGTACTTTGAAGTTCTAATAGGTGAATACACACTTGTAGCTTATGCTTTCCTCTCCAAAACTATTTTATGATAATATAGATGGTATTTTCATTTACCTTCACTGTCATGCCAACTCTGACGGAGTCTGTGTGAGAAATTGCATAGACTGAGGCAGTTGCTTCAAGGAAGTCTGCCCGTTGGAAAAGGCTTTGCACTCCAACTCTTTTGTGTTTTCAGCTGCTCTCTTATTGCTCTGATTTTCATAATACCTGCTCATGGCTCTAACTCATTGTTTCTTTCTAGTTCATTGAGTCCACCTTCACGAAAACATGGAATAAACTACGATGATTTGTTTCCCAAGAGAAGATGAAAAATAAAGTTTTTCCTTTAGTCACTCCCCCATTATTACGAGCAATTGAGAGATTGAAAACAGCTAAAGGACTTTTGGGAAGAGTCCTAGATGACTTACAATAGAAGAATTACTTATTAAGGGAAAGTATTGAGAAAGAGATTCCTAGACCTGAGAGAGTTATAGGAAAAGACCAAGAAGAAACTAGTAGTATAAGGAAACTCCCTGAGCCCACTGATGCTCCATTGCCTTAGACAGGTATCTATGAGAAAAGGTGACAGATGGGTTAACATTAAGGAAAAGAGAATATCATGGTAAACCTTAAAAACAAATTCTTAATGGCTGAAAACTACATAATGTTTAAATTGAAAAACAAGGGCCAAGTCAGGCCCGGCCTGACTAACCAAGTTTTGCGTAGAAACCATTTACGTGATAATCATCTGTGCTTTTCTATTGTCTATTCTCATGTACCTGCTGAAATTCTTGGTTTAAATATTCAAAGAAACTGTAACTGCCTGTATAATCAAAGAATACTGTTACAATAATCAACTGTATATAACTCTGACAAATGCTCAGTAAAATCGCACTCAGATACACTCTCCTTGAGTCTGTGTCTGTTTGTCACTTAGCCAAATCCCTGCCCACTTCTCCAAGGCCCTGATCCTGAGGTCCCAGCACTCTGGCCTAGCTGGTCCGCGGCACTTCACCTTATTTGTTTCTTTGTATTCAAAGTATGTTTTTGGGGACTGGAGAGATGGCTCAGTAGTTAAGGAGCTTGCTTGCAAAGCCTGGTAAATCAAGTTTGATTCCGTAAGTACCCACGTAAACCTGAACGCAAAGTGATATATATGTGATTGTGATCTCAAGGGACCTAAAACAATGGAAGGGGAGCCAGGAGAATCCAGCTCATGGGAAGCTAGACTGGCACTTGTTGACAACATCAGGAGACCCTGCTTCAGAGAAGGCGGAATGCCCTCTGACCTCTGCTGTGTAACGTGGCACATGCACCCTGTACACACACACACACACACACACACACACACACACACACACACACACACGCGCGCGCGCGCGCGCACACACACACACAAATAAGCTTTAAAATTTTTAAAGTATGTCTTTAGATAACTGAGGGGGTCTTGCTTCCTTACCTAGCCTGACATTCTTTGCCTTTTAATTTGGGTGTTCAGTCCATTTACAAGGCGTAATTATTTGTATGCTTTGATTCGGGTCTTTTATATTATGATGTTTTCTGTGGACTGTCTTATTTAAATGCAATGACTGTCTTAGGACCCCATTTTAATTCATCTGATTATATGTTTTTGCATTACTCTTTAATAATTGCACAAATCCTGTCTTCTGAAAAACTCCTAAGATTTTAGATTAATAAATGACTCTGCCAAGGCAGTAAGGTGCCCTAAAGAAAGTCAAGGCCAACGTACAACACTGCTTCATTTCTCCTGCAGTCAGAGGCTTATTAGGGTCTGGAAATTCACCACTGTCCTTGCCTTTCAAGGTTTCTCTGGGAATCCCTTTTTCCAGTCCATGGAATAGACCTGATCCCTGTGCTGTTGTAAGAGGCACACAGAACGGCCTCTTGCTGTGGCCCCACACACCAGTGAAATGTTGTTCAGAGAATGACAAGCCAAGCCCGTGTGCTCTCAGGCTCTCAGCCAAAGGTAGGAGTGTGGAAGAAAGCTCCTTTGGTCAATTCAGATTAGACAACCGCACTTACTTCTATACTTGAGACTCTGTCTCAGATTTATTTCCCTACTAGGCATCTTATTTCCATGCTAGGCAGTTGTCACCCACATTTTGGCCATTTAGGAAGATGAAGCTTGTGTGTCTTATGGAGAAGATCCAAGTGGATAAACTGAGGAATGGTTTAGGGAGCTGGATTTGGGAGAGGCTAAAACCCCTTGCTGGGTGGTTACTTGAATTAGCATTTCTGAATTATTTATTTCTTTGTTTTCAAGGAGATAGAGAGAGGGAGAAAGAGAGAAACAAAGAGAGAATGAGCACACGAGGGTCTCCTGCCACTGCAAACGAACTCTAGAGGGATGAGCCACTTTGAGCATCTGTCTTTATGTGGGTACTGGGAATTGAACCTGGGTTCTTATGCTTTGCAGGCATCTCTTAGCCAAGCATTGCTGAATTTTAGTCTAGTCTCTATGATAGAAATTTTCCTTAGTTTATTTTATATACCTACACTCACAAAGTTTTCCTCATTGGCAAGCAGTTATACATTTGCAAAATGTGCTAGACTTCTTGGGCTCAATAATCTGCCTTCTTAGTGCTTCAAAGTAGAATTTGGTAAAAAAAAAAAAATCACCTAACAATATTGAAACAAAACCTCTACATTTGCTGTCATTGATTTTTAAAAGGCCAATTTTTTTTTTACTTCTAGATGATACAGAGAAGCCTTTTGAACAGTGTGGTCACAACTAAAATCTCTGTTCATTCTTTGGATTCAGTTTCTTTCTCAGGCAAGGGAAATGGGCACAGGACAATTTCAAAGGTTTAAAATAGATTTCTAGCGTTGCTAATTTCTTTGAAAACAAATGTTTTCTGAGAAAATAGACACAGCCTGCACATGGAGTTTCGATCTGGAGTGTCCCCTAAAAGGCTAACTGGGAGAGAGTGGAAGCTAGTCTTTAAGAGATGGGGACCAGCGAAAAGAGGTTAAGTGTTGGAATGTGCCCTGTTAGGAGATAGTGGGACCTCTCCCTTTCCTTTCTCTTTGCTTCCTGGATGCAATGAAGTGAGGAGGTTTCCTTGGCCACATGCTTCTGTCATGATGCACAGCCTTGTCACAGGCCCCCAAACAACAGGACCAAATGACTAGAGACCAAAAACTTCTGAAGCCATAAACCCAAAGACATCTTTTCTTCTTGTAAGTTGGTTATCTCGGATGTTTTGTCAAAGCAACAGAAAAGAAAGCTGCAATAACATGCATCAATTGTTCAAGAATGCCTCACCCATACCATGATATGTTTCTTTTCTTTTTTAAAAAAATATTTTATTTATTCATTTTCAAGCAGAGAGATAAAAGAGAGAGAGAGAGAGAGAGAGAGAGAGAGAGAGAGAGAGCGTACCAGGGTCACCACCTTGTGGGTCTGGCTTATGTGGGTCCTGGGGAATTGAACCCAGGGCCTTAGGCACTGGAGGCAAGTGCCTTAACCTCCTGAGCCATCTCTCCAGCCCATGATCTGTTTCTTGTTTGAGCATTTGTAGATTACATGTCATTTGCATTCAAATTCTGGCCACATTGGTGTGCCTCATCTCGCCAACCCATCCTAGCTAGGGTATTCCAGTCAGTAACCAAATACTCTCCACTTGTTTGAGGAACACACAAAGCACAGAAAATCTTGAAAGGAAAGTGCTCTCAGTTTTCCCAATGGCAACTTGGTTCTCATTTTAAATATGTGTGAACCTCTGCCCAAGCTGTGATTGACTGCTTTTAAACTGTCATGGCTGCTCCCTCCCATCACCAGCCTACCACACATGTGCCATGAACCCACTGACCAGTTTACCCAACAGGAGACTGGTGGGAGGGCATTTAAACATGGCGCAGTGAGGTTTGGAGAAGGCCCTGGAAACTTTGGCTCACTCACAAGAGCTGACAATTTACCTTTCTCCATTCACTGATGCAGTATGATGATGCAGTCGTGGAACCCTCAAATTTGGTTTTATTTGGATGATTCTCGAAATACCATCAGAAGAAAACATCATGTTTTGGACCCCAGCAGTATGCCAAAAGAATCATTAGCCCTCTCTTACAAATGGAGAGAGAAAGGTCCTGTGAGGCAGAGTGACTCCTTGGTAGCAACTGTGGGGACAGAGTTCTTAGCTGGGAGCAGAGCTGGCCTAGGATCCCATGTCCCCCAGGCTCTGCATCGCAGCACACGGTCGCTAGGCCCATCTCTCTGGCCTCAGTTTCCACATCTCTAAGCTGAAGTCAGAGTGCTGGCTTTGTCTGCACGCAGGGCAGTGGCACTGCCCAGTGAATGGACAGGAGAGGGCTCTGAAGCCAAGGGCAGGATAGAATGGCCACGTGACCCACATGACTGTGAATGGGGCCAGGGACACATACATCAAAGATCTGCACCTCCAAGCCATTGTCCATGCGTTTATGGTGGAGTTCCTGCCTACGGTCCCTGCACCAGAGCAGTGACGCATGGCTCTGCAGGGTGGAGCCAGAGAGGGCGATGGAGTGTTCTGGAAGAGGAGAAAAAGCCTTGTTTATTCCCAGACAGCTTGATGGCCAGGCTTGGGGCCAGGACGTCTGTACATATCAGGGGTGGAGGTTACACACACCCCGAAAAAGCTGGGCCAGGGTTGCAGGTTGAGAAAGAATCTTCAGCTCAATTTCTCCCAGTCCATGGTTCCATTCTGCCTCTGCTCATCTTCTTAGTGGCCAGTAATGTCCAGCATCCAAATACTGAGGTGTTCATGCCTCCCCTCCCCACATGTGCCCACCCTCTTCTCACCTGTAAGATGGGGCATTTCGTTGTCTAAAATTTAGACTGTTGGTTCACACTCAGCTCTGTGTTTATAGGGGGCTTCACGTGTGTGAATGACAGACTGGGAGGATGAGGGGAGACAAAACCCTGGATTGCATGTCCATGAAACAAAAAGAATTTTCTTCCAAATTGGCATGATCATGTGAACTTTGAAAATGCAAGAATCTGATGGGTATGATGTGATATCTTAATCCCAAGAATCTGAGTTCAGTGGCAACCCTATCTGATTGTCATTTTAATATGCTAGGATACCCATTTCACAGATGTGTGAAGAGGGCCAGAGGTAAGACCAGGAGATGAAAAAGATGACCATTGAGCCAACTGTCCCCAAGGGAGATCAAGGAGAAAAGGGAGGGAGGAATGCTCTTGGCAAGTCAGAGAGCTCTGGCAGGCAGGATGTAGGTGAGCGCTTCCCCTGTGTGGGGCTCATTCTATGGGCAGTTAGTTCCTCAGGACAAGTGTGGTGTGCTCCTCAGTCCTGTCCAATGGGACACCTTAGCGAGGTGAGATGCACTCCAAGGCGAGAGAAAAAAATTAAGCTCATTCTCCAAATCTTGAATCAAATTCCTTACTCTGTTCCCCTGGAGTAACAATAGAAGGTAAACTGGAGCTTTTCATTTCTCCCCAGTATCCTGTCATAAATCCGTTCCAATGGGAAACAACGTTTTTGCTTTTATTCCACTCATAAAACTAGTATTTTGAAAATAAATGCCATTTTTATGAACCAGATGGGTTTTGCTCTGAGGCCAAGGTTGTAAGGAAAGAACACATAAGAAAGGCATCACCAGTGTTTGGGGTTTTCCTACCACTGAGCCTGATCAGAGAAAGCCACCAAAAATCTCTGGGCTCAAATTTGGAGCAAAGAAAACTCTCTCTTATCTCTCTCTCTCTCTCTCTCTCTCTCTCTCTCTCTCTCTCTCTCTCTCTCTCTCTCTTCATCTATCTATTTGCTTGGCATGTGTGAGTGTGTACATGCCATAGCACACTGCTAGAGGTCAGAGGTCAACTTTCTGGTCAGACCCCTTAACGCCTACCTGTTTGATTCTGAGTCACATGTTCATTGCTCCATTTGCCTGTTTCCAGGAACTTCTGTTTCTGTCTCCCTTCTCACCACACTGTGATTATAGAAGCCCATCACAACTTCTGGCCTTGACGTGGGGTCTGAGGATCAGACCTCATAGTAGCTCAGGAGGTACTTAATCCATTGAGCTATCTATCTCCCCAACCTGTTTACTCATTAAGGGAGAAAAAGGATACCAGAGTAATGTCTGTTGGCACAGGCTTATTGATAATTGCAGCTACTTGGGAGGCCTAGGCAGGAAGATTCATTAAGGCCAGTCTGGACTATGGAGTGAGTTCTAGTCCATGCTGGCTGACTTAGTGAGACCCTGTCTCAAAAAAAAAAAAAAAAGAAAGAAAGAAAGAAAGAAAGAAAGAAAGAAAGAAAGAAAGAAAAGAAAATCAAAAAGAATAAAAAAAGAACAACCCTGGGGTGCAGTGGTAGAGTGCTACCTGAGCATGCCTGAGGCCCTGGGCTCAGACACCAGTGCTAAAAATCAAACAAAAGAATTGGGCTGAAGTATACACCCTCCCAAATAATATGTTGGAAGTCCCAACCCCAAGACCTCCAGAAAGTGGCCTTATTTGGAAATAGGGTTTATTTTTGCAGATGGAATTTGTTATTTGAGATGAAATCATTAGGCTGGTCCTAATTGAAGATGAATGATGTCCTTATAAAAAAGAGAAGTAGGGAGGAAGGCACACACAGGGGAACGCAACCATGTGATGATGGAGACAGAGACTGGAACGGAGCAACTCTGAGCCACAAGTGCCCAGGACTGCCTCCAAACCCAGAAGCCGGCAGGGGCAAAGACAGACTTCCCTGTGGACTGGAGAGGGAGACAGTGCTTTTCCAACTCTGATTTCAGACTTCTAGACTTCAGAACTCTGACAGGATCCATTTCTATTTGTGGCCCTTTCTCGGAGCCACTTTTAGGAAACGCAGGCAGTACTTTTGGTAATTCTAAGGCTCCTAAGCATAGAGTGGAACGCTTCAGCAACAATTCTGTGGATCCAGAGGCCTCCACCGGAGCAGCGTGTGCCCTTGTGCTTGGGATAATGAGGCAGGACCCATTCCTGCCCTCCTGACTGCTCAGATGTTAAGTGCCAAGCCAGACGGCCACCCCAAGAGGACGATGCCAGCATTGTGCCAGCAGCAGCTAAGGCTGTACGGTGAACATACTAGGACTTGGCCTTTAAAAACTCCTAGTCTAGTGTAAAACGTAGGTATGGAATGACATGTGAGGTGAAGCCTGTGACTGGAAACATTGGGAACAATTGGGGCACGTACCAAAGGGTATCCATTCTGCAGGGTCAAAGGCATTAGGACTCTTAGCCAGGAGGGTGGCAACTCCAGTATTAACACACAGCTTTCAAGAGTCCTTTCCTTTTGTTCAGCTATGACTTTATAAACAAACTGAACATGCTCAGAAACATTCCTCTCCACTATTCTCCCCATCCACTTTGGTGTTGGTGCTGGGAATTAAACCTAGGGCCTAATGAATATTAGACAAACATTTTATCTTGAACTAGGATCACTAAGTTACCTGACATGGTCTCGAATTGGCTCTGTAGCCCAGGCAAGCCTTGAACTTGCAATTCTAACTCAGCTTCTGTGTGTCTGGGATGACACAAGCCTGGACTATCAGGCTTGGGACTCATCCATCTTGGTAACACGAACTGAGCATGCTCCAAAGTGTCTTGTCTGATCAGTGACCTTGAATTAAGCATGTGCAAAATACGTGCGTGTCCTCTTCCCTTAAGCCGAGCGTGCTTAGGAATGTGCCCTTACCTAAGCACTTCCCTTCTACGACTATACGTAAGCTCCCAATTGAAATTTTCATGCTTCCTTTGTTTGGGGAGGACATTGCTTTGGAAATGACTAATGACTTATAAATCACTAATCATATTTCTCTACTCTTTCCTTTTCATGGTCTGCTGTTACCAAAGATGTGAGCTCATTGGTTTGATTACAGGGCTGAGACCTGAGGACATTGAATTCTCTAAGCAAAGAGGAAGAGGAACCTTTGCTGGCAGAGGGCCAGCCTGCACCTGGTGGAGGAACTGAGATCGCTGGCGACTGCATCAGAAAAGACAGGCAGAATCTTGGCCTAAAGGGGTTTGAGAGCCATTGTGAGGAGTCTAGAATTTACCTTAGGTCTTCAGTGCTATCGGTTCCTCCATGGTGACCAACGCAGGCCTCCACTCATGAAGATGTTGACAAGAGAGAAGGGGCTGATTTCTGACCCATCTTTTCTTAATGGCTAGGATTTTATTCTTTAGAGCTCTCCCTATACTGATCAATTGTCACCACTTCTACATCTCTCAGGATGTCATCAGCTTCACCCTGGGAGAACGTTTTTATGACTCAAGGTGACTGAGCCACTCCAGGAAGACCTCAGCCTGTCACCTTGTGTTTGGTGCCAGTTCTACCCTGTCACCTAGCCCTGTCCTGATCATGGGAGGAGATGGGATGACTCTCCTCTCTGGAGGTGGTGGGGGCTGGGCAAGGGGCCTCTGCTGGCTCTCATTATCATACCCAGCATTACAGACATCTCTGGTGCTCTGCTGGCTGCCATGGAGAGTCTCAGTGGTTCAGACTCATCCTAGGAAATGGCACACACCTCGAAGGGGTTCCTGACCTCTCTGGGAAGGTAGGATGTGGAGCACCCCTGGCCTGTGCTTGGATCCACCTGTTAGTAGTTGTACTTGGAGTTCTTTGCTGGTTCGTCAGAACACTGGGTGGGAACTTGCTTTACACCTGTAAGATTTAGAAGGATGAGCAAGGTACCCTGCGCTAGAGCAAAGGAGAGGTTGGGCCCAGGGAGCAATGCCATCTCTAGTCTTAGCTGATAGTAACAGCTGCTACAGCCCCCACTACCACCTCATAAAGGCAAAGCCCATCATTTCATGATACATGTCCCTCCTCTGACAGTACAAAGATACTCTTGGCTGACTTGAAATTTTCCCCAATCCCTGGCCCATTTCTAGATTATGAAAGTGGAAAAATTGTTATTAATGATGCCTGGATCTACTCAGGATACCCTAAGGGAATTATGTTTCCAAGATCTTTCTGAGCCCCAAACTGTAGCAGTCCTAGGCCTTGGGCCAAGTTCAAGAAAGAACTTGAAGGCATGTTAGCTCACTGGGGCCAGGCCATTCAGGACTCTGAGTGTGCTGTGCTGGGTCAGCCGTGGTCTGGCTTCACAGCGTCCCAATACCAGGCCCAGCTGTGAGGTGTACTATGTCCTCCCCAGAGGGCATCACATTGGAGTCTGGTTCTGCTTTGTCTAGACTGTCTCACTTGTCACTTTACATCTGTGAATGTGAACACACACTGAAACCCGAAAGTCCTTAAAGAATCACTCTAACTAAATTCTATTTTTTTCTGAGGTCACTAAGCAGATTGTGAGCCCTACAGAGGACAGGGGCTTTGCTTTTCATTATTTTTTGTGGGAAAACAAAAATAAGAGTTGCTATCATGAATAATACTTCTAAGGAGCCTACAGGAGCAAAGGTGAGCGCCACAAGCTTGGAGAAAAGGCCTTGGAAGACAACCATGCAGGATGGGTGTGTGTTTAGCAGACAAGGGTGCTGGAAGGCAGGAAGGGGCGTGTTCCATGACAAGGAAGGCCAAAGAACTTTGGCCTTGAAACACTTGTCAACACTCAGGTAGACAGAGCTCAGGTGGATGCCTTGCCACGGTAGGCATGGACAGAAAAGCCCAGATGTGCACAGAGGACATGACAACTAGGTCTTCCCAGCAGCCATGAGCAACACTGGCACAGAGGGAAGGGTTGCAAACTCAAACATTTCAAAGGTCAAGCCAAAAAAGCAAGGCAGGCAGGCCTTGGGGTTAGCTAGGAGAACTTGTGTCCTCCTCAAAACTCAGGGCGGCCACATAGGGCTCCTGATGGGAAGCAGAAACTCAAATGTTTTATGGAACCTCTCCTGACTTACAAAGCATCTTGTTCACCAAATCCAGCATGAGTGGGGGTCCCATTGGGTGCCCAAGACAAAGAATGGCGATTCCTTGCAAAAGAGGAGAGTCCTTCCTCAACCCACCCTGAACAGCTGGCTGTACAGTTCCCTTGGGCACCTTCCTGAATGATCACAAATGGTTATGGCTTGTCCCTGGTGTGAGAGCAGGGGCAGGTCTCTCAGGGTGGTGTTTGTGCTTCACAGGGATGCAATCAATGCAAACTGGATAAAGGAAACCTAAGAAAGTCAATAGCTGAGGCGAGCTCAAATGTATCCCCGTGGCCTCTTCAGCAATTAGCTTTTATATCCCTGGCAGCTGCCAAATTCCTAAGGCTTTGATTTGAACTAGTATCTTAGAAGCAGAGAGGCCCAGAGAAGCCACAAGCTCAGGGTGGATGGCGGTGGTGATGGGATGAGAGAGAGTTACTATTACTACCCTCAATGATCTGCAGGTTTGCTGGGTGTCAGCTTCTTTTGTGTGGATGTAAAGGCTAAGCCTAGCGTTAGCAGGGAGATGCAGCAGGCCAGCAGAGCCTGACCTGAAGAACATGCTGAGGATCAGAAATTGAGGTCTAAAGGTGACATTAGTGGCTTTTAAAAGTAGCGAGCACTGTTATAAGAGGCATTCAAGCACATGTTAAAACAGTCGTGGTTTTGAGGGGGTTAGTAGAAAGAAGGGATTCACTGTGAGCTTTTTAAAAAATATATTTATTTCTGAGGAAGAGAGAGAGAGAAAGAGAGAGAGAGAAAATGGATGCACAAAGGCCTCTTGCCGCTTGCAAACAAATTCCAGATAGATGTGCCACCTTGTGCATCTGGTTTTACATAGGAACTAGGGAACTGAACCCTGTTTGTGAGCAAACCTTTAACTGCTGAGCCCCACCCACTATGAGCTTTGAAGACCTTTACACTCTAGAAAATTTGTAACTTATAGTCACAGTTTGTGATTGTTTGGTGGACCTGTCTCATATAGAGCCATGATTGCTTTAAAAGAAAGCGCACATTCCCTCTCTGGAAATGGAGTTGTGAAGATCTCAGCACAGTAAACAGAATGAGTGGAAGCATCCAGAAACACGGTACCTTAGAGGCACACACAGTGTCATGGTTTGATCCAGGTGTCCCCCACAAACAATTGAATGTGTTCTGATAGATCGATCCTCAGCTGATGGCAGTTTGGGTTTTGCAACCTCCATGAAGCTGTGTTGTCAGGGGTGGGCTTATGGGGGTTATAAGCCAGCTTCCCCTTGCCAGTATTTGGCACACCTTCCTGCCGCTGTTTGCAGTGCTGTGGCGGAGGTGATGTCCACCCTCTGCTCATGCCATCGTTTTCCCTGCCAGGATGGAGTCTCCCCTCAAGTCCGTAAGCCAAATAAACCCATTCCTCTACAAACCACTTTTGCTTGGGTTCTTTCTGCGCAGCAACTAGAAAGCTGACTGCAACACACAGGTAAAGGGGCCAGTAACCGACGTGCTTTCATTTGTGGCTATCCCCCATGACTTCAATAGAAGGGAGGCTTCTGTGAATCAGGAAGGGAGACAGGCAGGTAGGATATGGGAGCCTAGAATTAATAAGAAGTCAACTGGCTGAGTCACTGAACTCATCTCAGTCTGAAGGTAACAGGAAAGAAAAATTGTCTTAAAAGAAAAAAAATAAAATAAAATAAAGGAAATTCGACAATTGGAGAATAATGAAGGTTTGCAAAGACCAACCCCAGGTGACCAAAACCAACAGGAGAATCAGGGAAATGTAATTACACACGGATATTTGAGTCCCTCATGGCAGGTATGCTAGCCTGCCCCTGGCTCTCCCCTCTTACAATGAGAAGGGTGTATGCGTGTGTGTGTGTGTGTGTGTGTGTGTGTGTGTGTGTGTTTGTGGGGGGGGGGCTCTCCATTTGCTCCCGTGCTCTCATTTGTTCCCCATGGTAAGAATCCGGAATATCAGAGCAGAAGCAGATACTTGGAATTGTCTTACAAAGAAGGAGAGCCAGAGTGGATCCTTTGCAAAGTGTGGTAGGCAGGACAGATGTGTACAAAGAAGGGTCTTGGTTGAGAACAGTTCCATGGAATTGATCATTAAGTGTAAAACTCAATACCTGAACTTTGAGGCAAAGTGCTAGTCGACTCTGTGGACAGGCTAAGGTTGGGAGACCACATATGCAAAAGCAGCCAGAATTGGTATGGTGTCCTCGCTGAATGGACTCTGCTTGACACTTGAGAGGCAGAGAGAAGCCCAAGATGGTTTCCAGGTTTCTCAGTCAGGAAGATAAACTCCGTGAAGATCAACAGACAGCCTAGTCATTGAATCTGTAGGTATTTCTTTATGTGTTTTCAGAATCAGAAAATGTCTCCAACACTGTCTTTGAGTCGTGGCCATTAGCATGTTCTTACAAACATCCATTTTCCTTCTGCCTGGGACTAAAGTCTCATCCTCCTCTCCCTTGTCCCTCCTAGGCCATTCCAGAGCCTCCTGACCATACCAGACTCTGCTTTACTTCGCTCCTATTCCTGCCAGAACCTTTAAACACAAGTTTAGTCAGACTGCTCAGCTCTCCATGGCTTCCTGTCTGTGTTCTGAGGAAAAGCCACACCCCACAAAATGGCTGGAAGGATCCAGAAAACCAGGCCACTGCTCACATCTCAGTTCCCCTTAGCCTTCCCCTGCTCACACCTCGCATGGCCCTGGATTTCTTGCTATTCAACTTCTGGGCATCCACACTGCTGGACAAATGCTACTTCTTCTGACCACATCCTTCCTCAAGGCTGAATCCTTCTGGTCTTCTCATCCCTCAGCTCCAGACACCTTGAAGAAGACAGCTCTGAATGTCCAGTCAACCGCCTTCCGGAGCTTCTAGTTTCCTCCACCACCCTGGTGTTTTCTTCAGAACTTTGGTTAATATATTTCCATATCTTTTTTTCTTTTTTTAAAAAAGTATTTTTATTTATTTATAAGCAGAAAGAGAGGGGGTGGGCAGGGAGAGAGACAGGGTGTGCCAGGGGCTCCTACCACTGCAAATAAATGCTAGATGCATGTGATGCTTTGTGTATCCGGCTTTATGTGGGTACTGGAGAAACGAACCCTGGACCATCGGGCTTTGTAAGCACATGCTTTAAACTGCTAAGCCTTCTCTCCAGCCCCTCCATATCTTATTTATTTGCTTATTTGTTTCTAGACATGGCTGTGGAGACAGGAGCTTGTCAGTCACCTGTGGATGGATCAGAGAAAAGGCAATGTGGCTGCTCCCATGGCTCTCTCCTTATTTTCATTCTTATTCACTCAGGGATCCTAGCCCACAGGATGGCATTGTCCACATTCAGAGTGGGTCTTCCTCTCTCAGTTAAACCTCTCTGGAAGCACCCTCACAGACATGCCCAGCTTGTCTCCTAGCTGATGCTAAGTCCTGTCAAGTTGACCATCAAGACCGGCCACTAGAGAAAAGATGGAAGAAAAGAGAAAATTTCTTGACTCTGTATATTTAAGATGGTTTTCCACAACCAAAAAGTGACATTTCAAGACTTTTCACTCTGGGCCTCCAAAGAAACAACATTTGGAAGCAGGCAAGGAGAGTCAGAAAGCCCCCACATCTCCCTGAGCATTCCATCAGCTGAATTGCCTGTGGATCAGACAGACAGAGGCCACAGAGCTGGCAGTAGGTTGGATGGAATACACGTCGGAGGTGAGA
>PVHP010041552.1:0-15303 GCA_004024765.1 Zapus hudsonius | reverse complement strand
GTCTCCTGTTGTGGGTTTTGAGAGCAGTGGAGCCTTTCTGGGCTCCAGTCAGGCTTGGCTTAGAAGTTAGACTGGACATTAAACAGTTGCTGAATCTCCCAAGCCACCGGCTCTCAAGTTCGTTGTCTTGTGCCTTACAAGAAATGGTGACTGCAGGTATGGCAGAAGGCATGCTAAACTAGGCTTTATAGAAAGACAGAGAAAGTCCCGCAGAAATGCTCCTGAGGTAAGAGGGGTCCCAAGCTGCTATGCCTTGAATGTGTCTCAGTTTTTCAGAAACTATACAGATGAAAAAATTACTTCAGTCTGCTTGAGCAATGCTAAATCAAATGCTAAAACCTGTATCAATTTTAGTATTTAGATCTCCCTACTTGCCATGTGTATTGCTATTGTGTATTGCTAAGTAAGGAACCACTAGGAACATGTGCATGTTCCTATTTTTCAAGATTCCATGACTCGTTAGCATAGTGCTTTGACTGACTGGTTGGAAGGTTCCAAATGGCTGACTTCTTGGCTGGTAGTTAACGTTCACTGCAGTGTGGGAGCTCTGCAGCTGGGATTCTTGATAGGAGCTTCCCAATTCTCTGTGGAATCCCCATGTCTTCATGTGCTCTCCTCGTATGTTCACGGCTTTGACAGAACAAAAGGTGGAGGAAGACGTCCCTTTTCTTGAGTTTGGGCCCAAAAGTTCAGAATGTCATTTCTCCTGTATCTTTTTGATCAAAACTATTGGAAGTCAGTTCAGATTCAAAAGAAAATGGAGTAAATTTTCTCTTTATCTCTCTCAGCTCATGCTGGCCTTGAACTTGAGGCAATTCTCATGACTCAGCACTCCTGAGTGCAGGGATTATAAGCATAAACCACCATGCCTCGTTAAACTACATCTATTAATAGAGAAGGATGCACTTCTTGGAGGCAGGATATTGCTGGTATGGTCATCTTTGACTTAGTTTGATTCCTTAGCATATTCTTGGACCTCCATCCACTCTAGAGGTATAATAGGTTGAAACAACTATATTATGAAGATTTTTCTAGTTGATAAGTAATTATTTTTTGAGTCAGGGTCTCATGTAGCCTAGACTGGCGTGGAACTCGCTGTGTTGCCAAGGATGATCTTGAACTTCGGCTCCATTTGGCTCTACCTCTTGAGTGCTGGGGTTATAGATGTACTCTACCACACTTGGTTTATGCAGTTCTAGGGATTAAAACCAGTGCCTCATGCATGCTAGGTGAGCACTTTAATAACTTACATTCCCAGCTCTCCAGCTCATAATTTTTGTTTCATGAAAGCCATCAGGTCCAGCTACCTAATTCATAAGACCCAATGTGAGCTGTGGCCTGAGGTGAGGGGATCAGTCTCCCTGTAGTGTGCTGTCCCAGTGTGTGACAGAAAGACTTCTAAGGTGCAGAGGATTTGCCTGAATCAGCTATAGTCAACTGGCTCCTCTAATTTGCTGAATGTGTCTAGGTGATGTCAGCTTGACACAGAGATGGCCACTGCCTTGTGCCTACTCTCAGGGTGAAGATGGGAGGTCAAGCTGGATTCAAGGGTGCAGCTGACTACTAACCCTTCCTGGCCTTCTGGGAAGGTAGCTAGCTGGTTGTGAGCTGAGGTTGCAAGAACTTCATGTTCCACCAAAGTTTTACTAGAGCTCTCTTTATAAAACCTAGATTCAAAGATAAGATTAAGAATTTTACCTCAGTCATGGCTGGGAATGGTGGTATAGATCCCAGCACAGGGGAAGATGAAGCAGGAAGATTATAATTTCCAGGCCCGTGTGGGCTGTACCTAGTCTCTAAAGAAGAAAGTTTGAGCCGGGTATAGGTGCTCACACCTTGAATCCCAGCACTTTTGAAGAGTGAGGTTAGAGGATTGCTTTGAGCTGGAGGCCACCCTGGATTACAAAGAGTTCCAAGTTAGCTGTGGCTAGAGTGAGACCCTAATCCCAGGGACCTTCTTAAAATGGGATCACTGTAGTGATCGTGTGCTCTGACAGAGCAATCTCACTGCGGGGATGGTGGCAGTATTGGTGATACAGGGCCAGACTGTAAACACCTTGGACTTTGCAGGTCATGTGATTTTTGTCACAGCTGCTCCAGGCTGTCCTTGTAGTGCAGTAGTATATATACAAAATAGAAAATGAATGTCTGTGTTTCAATAAGCTTTATTGCAAAGCCCAGGAGATTTGGCCTGCTGGCTGTGGTTTGCCCACTTTAGTATGGATGGAAAAATAGTACATTTTTATAGGCTGGTTACGTTTGGCCTGCTGAAGGGTGCTTCTGAGAAATTAAGGTTTTATTTTTCTAGTCTCTACATCCTTAAGAATGCAGAAAGATTGGTTTGTAGCCCTTTCTTGTATCTGGTCATCAGGTTTGAGCCTGCCTCTAGAATTGGGTGGAGATAAGGGCTTAGTAGAATAAAATAAGAAACCGTGAGAATGGGAAAGACAAGTTTCTTAAGTCTGGTAGAGTCAGGGTTATGCCTGAGTAGTCAGCTCACTGAGGCCATTGTTGGCCACTCGGTGGAAAATACCCACATGCTCTTTGAAGTACTCCTGTCCTCATTCCCCTGTTCTTATTCATAGACCCTGTCTCTGATATTCCAGGCATGCTGCTTAGCTATCTCCTACTTTTCTTCTCTCTCCGAATATAAGCATACATATGGCCAGAGAAATAGATATATTTTTTCACTACTTTATCTTTCCATACCTGGCATATTCAGTATTTGATGGGACTGAATGATTGAATATTGCTAGCTCAAGACCACACTTAGAATATTATTTTTAAAACTTTTTATTGACGGCTTCCATAAGTATAGACAATATACCATGTGTTATTTATTTTATCATTGCTGAGACTTGGGGTTGCTAAAGTTGTGGTGTTTTGCATTCTCATTCAGTTTAACACCTGTTGCTTAATCTTCTCCCTGTCCTCCTTTTCCTCCTTCTCTCTTTCATTCTTTCCCTTTCTCCCTTTCTCTCCCCTCCCATCTGAGTAGTGTCCCCTATAGTTGATTGTAAGTAATACATGAAGTCATGATGTATTGACCCTGCTTAATACTTTCATTAACTTTGGAATTGTGGGCATTGGTATTATCCTCACCTGTTTTTATTGGCTACTTAGCAACTATGTTCTTTTTATTTTTACTTAGTATCTGAATATTCTAAACAATATTCTAAAATATTGTGTGTGTATTGACAATATATTATTTTAGAATTCTATTTGTATTCTATGTAGAGAGTGCTAACATGCCCTTAAAAATTATGGAATAAATTCTGCTGACATTTATTAAATGTAAGTTCATTGATATGATCATTGTAATTAAGACTGGCCTACCTTCCATGAGATTGTAGGTCATCATCATGTCTCTGTTTTCAGGCCAGGTTGTTATGGTTTCTTTTAAAGTTTGATTACTTAGCCAGAATTAAGGTGTGGGTAAATTCTTGCTAAAGACATGCCAAGTCAAGTCGGGAAATGCTACAGTAGTTTAAGATTTACTATCAGATTATTTCAAGGTTTTGACTTGCTTATTTTTAACATTTGTTTGAACATGAACAACTTAACATTTAAGTTCAGGAATGTGCTGTGTTTTAGTTTGTCTGTGATGGCTCTCCAGTTACCTGTAACGTCATAAAGAAATTGTGCTACTTACACAGTGGCTTTGAGCACAAGGAAGTAAACTAGAGTTCATGTAAAGCAATCTGTGAGTGTGTTGGTGTTAACCTCTTTGCAAAGTTTTGGAGTCTTAAGACATGTAGCCTTTTGGATTTTGGAATGAAGCAATACAATAATGAAAGTTTTGTAAGATATTTGTTCCTTTTCCCAAGGGAAGGTTTTCATCTATGTCAGATGGCATTTTGTGAGATTTCCCCAAAAGGGATAGGTCTTGAAATAAAACCTGAGACTCTTGTAAATTTGTTTATAATCTTAGAGAGCAGAGTGACCAGGCTTACCTCATCCCTGCTTAATTGTTTTTGTCTTTTCAGTGGTGATAGTTCTCTGTCAGACACTGCGCCAGCTCATGCTGTCTTTTGCCTCTGACTTTTGAACACACTATACTTTCTTTTTGTGCTCCTTCCTCAGGACTGATTTCTAGTCTGTACTTATGTCTGCATTTACTTGTTACTTTCTTCAGAAAATACTCCCTCACTTTCTGCTCCCTGAGTTCTGTGTGTGCTTTAACCCTGTGCACTTAGACCTGTTGCAGCTCTTCCATTATCGTATGTGTTTCCCACTTGAAAATGGATTTCCTGGCAAGTAGGGTTTAGGCTTATCTCTTACACAGCATTGTTTTGGGCCTCTTTCTTTTTTCCTTTTCCAGGTAGGGTCTCACTCTAGCCCAGGCTGACCTGGCTCTCACTCTTTAGTCCCAGGCTGGCCTTGAACTCACAGTGATCCTCCTACCTCATGTCTCCCAAGTGCTGGGTTAAAGGTGTGTGGCACTCCCCCTAGGCTTGGGCCTCTTTATTATAGGGACAAAATAAATAGGAAAAAAAATTAATGAGCTGGTCATGGAGGACAAACCTGTAATCAGTATTTGGGAAGCTGAAGCAAGAAGATTGTGAGTTGAGGCCAGTCAGGGCTACCCATATTGCTAATAACTCTTTTAGATGAATTCTAGTGTTTTTCACATAATCCCTCTTCTTACCAGTAGCTTACATTTGCAAGATAGTTAGATTATTTGTTCTATCCATGAAAACAATTGTCTCTAGGACTGGGGAGATGGCTCAGTGGTTCAAAGCACTTGTTTGCAAAGCCTGGCCCTGGAGTTCAGTTCTCCAACACCCACATAAAGCCTGATGCAAAAGTGGTGCATGTATCTGGCATTTGTTTTCAGTGGTAAGAGACCCTGTGTGCCCATATATATATATTTAAATAAATAAAATTTAAGTATTGTCTCTAGCTACTATGGAAGTAGAGGAGTATTCAGTTGTTTTCTTAACCTTCTCCTTTGACAGAAGCCTATGTGAAGGAGCTTCTGGTCAAGGTTATTCAACAAACCTTGGAGGACAAGCTTATTGGAGACATATGTACAGAATTAATATATATCAAAGATCTTACAGTTAGGAATTCCATTATAGTTATCTCTCTACCTGTGGTGATGCCAGATCAAAGGAATATGGATGGCATAGTATAAGAGTGAGCAGTTCTATATAGTTAATTTGTATAGATCTTGCAATCCAGAAATCATTCAGTGAGTTGGATTCAGCTTGCGAAAGTTTTCTGTAACAATCATATTAAACAAATGAACAAGCAAACAAATCAAACAGTATATCTACACATTAAAAAAAATTATGAGATGACCTGGGACTACAAAGTGAGTTCCAGGTCAGCCAGGGCTGCAGTGAGACCCTATCTCAAAAATTAGGGGGGTGGGTGGGTGGGGAATAACAATCTTCCTTCCCGCCCTTTGCCCTTTTTGTCCTGTGAAGTTTTTCTCTTAAAACAAACAACCTTGAACTTTATGAGCTGTTTATTTATTCAACTCTATTTTTAGCATGTGTATATTCAGCACTTTGCTAATTTGTTACTTTGCTTTCTTCCAAATCCTACTTTCTCTACCCAGCTGATGAGCTCTGTAGCTCCTCCTCTTTGGTTTAAAACTTGGCTACTGACTAAAGCATTGTGACTTTGGGCCAGTTGTTCTGTGTCATAGTAAATTAAGTAAAGGTATTTGGTAGAATTGTTGTGAGGCTCAAATGTGCAGAAACTAGTTAAGGTTTGGTTAAAGTAGTGGCTAGTGTTTTCATTTTATGACTGTGAAAATGTTTTATAATTGAGTCCCATGCTATGGTATATTTTGTAGATATGATTAATTTTGATTTTGATTTTTGTTTGTTTGTTGTTTTTTTATCTCCTTATTTCTTGTTTATTTCCCTTCTCAAATGTACCCTCTTTTTTGTTCAGTGCCTTTATTTTTATTTTTATTTTTTTAGGGTTCAATGCTGTCATTCTTTTTTTTTTATTGTCCATAATGAGTTACAACATTCAGTGGGCAAGCAATGAGTTGTTATCCCCAATTCCCCGCTACCCTCCCTTGTTTGTTTTTTAAGGTAAGGTCTCACTCTAGGCCAGGCTGACCTGGAATTCACTATGTAGTCTCAGGGTGGCCTGAACTCAGGGCTATCCTCTGCCTCCTAAGTGCTGGGATTAAAGGTTGAGCCACCATGCCCGGCTGGTTTTAATTTTCTGCATGCCTGTTTTTAAGTCTTTGCATATCTTTGCTGATTTTCCAAAATTTGTCTTTTACTCAATTTTTTTGGATACATTTTTAGCTCCTTTCTGTTTTCTTTGGAGCTGTTCTTCCTAGAACTCGGTGCTCCTGTTGCATCTGCACTGGTTTTCTGTAGGCCTGATGCCCAGCTGTCATGCTGAGACTTTCCCTTTTAGTTACATTGAGTGCCTATTTCTTATATTCCAGGCTTTCTTTCCTTCCTTTCAGGATATGTTTTCTAGTAGCTTATTAAAGAATATCTGGGAGATTAAAAAAATGGTATAGCCAGGTAGCTCAATGGTAGAGAGTTTGTCTAGCATGTATAAGGCCCTAGGTTCAGTCCCAATGCAGCAGAAAAGACATTAGATTGTAAGCATCAAGTGCACATGTTGCTCTCCTTTTAACAGCTGTCCTGAGATCTATGGTCTACCTACCTTTTTGTCATTTATAATATGGAAAATCTGCATTACTATTTTTGTCTTGAAGAATTTTTGTTAATGTTCTCTTAAAAAAATCACTGTAAAATTTTTCAGTGTCCTATATTTAGTTTTTTTATTTACTATTTTATTTATTGTTTACTTGCCTTTTGTTTTATAGCTTCTAATGGTAAAATTTTGATTTTAGACTTCCCCTACATAAACATTCAGAGCTTTACTTTCCCTTGAAAAATGCTTTTATTATGCTTGATAAATTTTGAATTGTCAGATACTTAAAAATTTATCTTCATTCTTTTTTGAACCTTACATTATTGAGAAATTCATCTATTTCTCATGGTTTTTCTAGATATTATTTAAAAAGTTTAATTCTGTGGCAGGGAACACACTCAGAATGATTTCATTTCTTTTGAGTTTGAGTCAGTTTTTATCCTCACTATATTCATCTTGGTGGTATGTACTAAGTACATTTAATAGATATTCTAAAGTTGTATATAAGTTTTCTATAAATACCAGATTAAGTTGGCTCATAGTATTAGCATTGCTTTTGCTTATTTTAAATATTTTTATTTATTTGCACTCAGACACATACACACACACAGAAAGAGAGAGAGAGAGAGAGAGAGAGCGCGAGATTGAGAGAGAGAGAAAATGGGCCTCCAGCCGCTACAAATTCTAGATGTACTGGCCACTTTGTACATCTGGCTTTACATGGGTACTGGGAAATTGAACTTGTGTTGTTAGGTTTTGTAGGCAAGTGCTTTAATACCTGAGTCATCTCTCCAGCCCTCCATTCGTTCATTTGTTCTTTCTCTTTCTTTTCTTTTCCTTTTGGTGGTGCTAGAGTTTTGGTGGTTTATAATATTCTGATTTTCCATATGTTTATTGATTTTCCTTTGTGGTGGTCTAATTGCGGAGCAAAGGATACTAAAATCTAATCATGTGATTGTAGCATTGTTTCCCTTTTAATTATCTCACTTTCTTGCTGTCTGCATTTTAGGCTCCATTATTGTAAGTGCCCATTTTTTTCCTGGTAGTGTGCTCTTTGCTTTCAAGTCTTCTCTTACTTAATATGATTATAGCCATTTCAGCCTTCTTGTTTTATTTGGTTGCAGGGGATCTGTTTACTTTTGGCCAGTTTGGAAATCTTTTATCTTTTACTTGAAGCATACAATCTATCTTCCTCTTAACCAGCCTCTGCCTTTCACTAGAATGTTTGCACTTGATGTGATTATTACTATGGCTGGTTTATGTCTACCATTTTGCTTTCTATTTGTAGTCGCTTGTATTTTTGTGTGTCCCTCATTTCACCTTTTTCTGCCATCTTTTGGGCCATTTCATTTTTGGAAAAAAAATTAATGCTTTTTTCTCTTGCTGGTTTACCTTTTATTGGTTGTTTTATGATTTCAACTAACAAGTAAAAGATTAGGAATATGTATTTATCATTAATGCAGCACTTAATATGAAATGTAAAGCTGTGTTACCACAGGTCTGTTTACTCCATACTTTACAAATCTTTGTTTTCAGAGCTAGTAGGGATTAGACTTAGAGTTGTGTGCACTCTAGGTAAATACCACCAAGAATTCATTCTTGGCCCTAGGTTTTTATTTTATTTTTTTATTCACAAGGAGATAGAGAGAAAAAGAGAGAGAAGAAAAGAAGAAGGAGAAGAAGAGAAGAGGAGGAGGAGGGGGACAGAGAGAATGGGTGTGCCAAGGCCTCCAGCTGCTGCATGTGAACTTCAGATGCATGTGCCACTTTGTGCATCTCACTTTATGTGGGGACTGGGGAATCAAACTTGGGACAGCAGGTTTTGCAGGCAAGTGCCTTAACCTCTAAGCCATTTCTTTAGCCCAGCCCTAGGTTTTTTGAGACAGTCTCACTTCATAGCATAGGTCAGGCGGGTCTCAAGCTTATGCTCCTCCTGCCTCAAATTCCTGACTGCTAGTATTATAATTATGTACCACTATGCTCAGTACCCTCTGACTAATCCTAATATTACAGTTGTCATATGTATTACATTGAAAACTCCAATACAATTTTTCCTTCAAATTGTATAAAAGGGAAAAATTCTTTTCTATTGATCATTGCTCATGGCTTCTTTCTTTTGCAGTGCTGGAGGAATTCAGGATCTGGCATATGCTAGGGCACAAGCTCTAGCATCCCCCAATTTTTATTTTTATTATCTATTTGGTATGGACACAATCATGTATTGGTACCACCTTTTCCCTCCTCCCTGCCCTCATTAGACTGAGAGCCCTCCTCAGTGGAATTGCTGGTATTCATGGGGTTGTTGGTTTTAAATTGAGAGCAGCAGTCAGTGATTGTGGTGGTGGTGGGGCAGTGCCTCTGGATATTCCCTCCCACCCTGGCTCTTACAATCTTTCCACCCCCCTCTTCCACAAAATTCCCTGAGCTGTGGTGGGTATGTTTCAAGTCTACTCTAGTGTTGAGCTCTTAGCAGCTTTTGGTTTTCTGCTTTGGTATGTTGTGAGTATCCTCAGTGTCTGTCTCCATCACCCTGGAGCAGGTTGCCAGGCTTGCCGTGGAAGTAGCACTCTTGCTTATATGGCCAATTACCCTGTGGTTTCACCTGGGCCCTCAACAGCTCAATGTAGGTTGTAACCGATTTCTGGTATTGGGAGTTAAAAGCCAGAGCCAAATGTTTTAGGGGTAGGCTTCTTCCTACTCTCTCCAGTGCCCTTCTTACCAGACAAGCCCTCCATGCTCCTATTGAGGGTTATATCTTTTAGTCTGCTCTCCAGGAGGATGGTTTCTATGGTAACAATTCATTTTGGATTTAGTTTTGTGTATACCTCCTCACCTTTCCATTCCTTCCCCCCAAACACTTCCATCCTTTTTTTTCCTAAAGAATCTGAGAATTTTCATTTTATTTGCAAGGAGACAGAGAGAGAGAGAGAGAGAGAGAGAGAGAGAGAGAGAGAGAGAGAGAGAGAGAGAGAGAGAGAGAGAAAATAGGTATGCTCTCCAGGGTCTCTAGCTGCTGCAAACAGACTCCCAGTGCATGTGACATTTTGTGTATCAGGCTTTACATGGGTACTGGGGAATCAAATCCAGGTCCTTAGGTTTTGTAGGCAAGTGCCTTAGCTGCTGAGCCATCTCTTCTCTTTCTATTCCTGTTCTGTGTCCCTCAAGTTGTTTAGGAACCACAGATGAGGGAGAACATGTGGCATTTGTCTTTCTGTGCTTGTGTTAGTTCGCTTAGTATGATATATTCCAAGTCTGTCTATTTTCCTATAAATTTCATTATATCATTTTTTTCTTACTGCTGAGTTCTTCTTACTGCTGAGTAGAATTCCATTTTATATATATACATATATGTATATATATACCATATCTTTATAATCCATTTTTCTAATGTATATCCCCAATTCCTTCTTAAAAATTATTTTTATTTATTTATTTGCAACCATAGAGAAATAGAAGAGAGAGTGGGAGTGCCAGGGCCTCCAGCTGCTGCAAATGAACTCCAGATGCATGCGCCACTTTGTGCATCTGACTTTACATGGGTATTGGGGAATCGAACTTGGGCCACTAGGCCTTTCAGGCAAGCACCTTAAGTGGTGAGCCATCTCTATAACCCCCCGATTCTTGATTTGTTTTTGAGATAGGGCTTTGATATGTGGTCTGGGCTTGTCTAGAACCTATTATTAACCTTAGGCTGGCCCCCGTTTTGCAGATTCTCCAGTCTTGGCCTCTTGAGTTTGTGATTACATGCCTGGCTTCAATTTATTCTTGAATAAACAAATTTTTCTTTGATCAAATTATGTTAGCTTAAAGAACTCCCTTTAGCATTAAAGTGCCAATCATCTGCTAATCAACTATCCTAGCTTGACTTTATGAGAAATTGTTTTATTTTGCTTGAATTCTGCCAGGGCCTCTTGTCACTGCAAACGAATTCCAGATGCATGTGCCACTTTGTGTATCTGGCTGTACGTGGGTACTGGGGAACTGAACCCAGGCCACCAGACTTTGTAAGCAAATGAATTTCTTCAATTTTTTTTTCCTTTCCTAATTTCTAATTTCTTGCAAGCTTCAGATTTTATTTAAAAAAGGGCTTTAAGGGTTTAAGGTCCCTATGGCTTTTACTTGTTTTTCAGTGCTGGTAAACCTGTTTTGAATCATCCCACACAAGCATGGTTTAAAGGTTAATGGTCTCCCCTTTCACATTTTGGCTTCTCACAGCTCCATTTCACTTCCTCTGTCAAGAAGCAGCAAAGATTTTGCTGGGTTTCAGCAGCTCAAGTCTCTGTTCCACAACTTGGTTTCTGCCCACTAAAAACAATAAGGAGAACTAAGGAAACGTAGCTGGTGATGGTGCTTCTCAAAGCTTTGGCTTTGCTTTATATTTTCTTTACTATTTAGACTGCCTTGTTTTTATTTGTTGTCATTGTTTGTTTATTTCTTCAGTGTTTTGTCATGAGTTTATAGTTGGAGGCAGCAACATAAACCTTTGGGTATAAGTGGCCACTGTCATGCTGAGTAGGAGCCAGCAGTAGCTTCTGGAGGCGTTCTTTCTACTCCCTGTATTTAACCTTCCACTTCACATTTTGCTTTGTTTTCTTTAATGTTGCAGCATTATCTTTTTTTTTAATGTTGCAGCTTTAATTTTTTTCTTTACTTTTGCTTCTCTTCCCCTCAGGAGTTTCTTTAAATGTGTGTGTCCCTTCTGTGCCTGTTTATGATCCTGTGAACTGTGTTTATGTCCTTCAATTGTTGCTCTGTGGTTTTAGAATTGTGTCATTTCTCAGTGAGCCCACTTGGGGCTTCCAAATGTCAATTTCTGCCATTTAGGAAGTGATGACAGGTATAAAGTTACAGTTAGATTAAAAATAAGTTCTGGTATTTTATTACATAGTATACTATCATTGATAATGTGTATTTCAAAATAGCCAAAAGAAACTATTTTTTGTATATTGCACCACAAAAACATAAATGTTTAAAGTGATAAAAAAGATTGCCAAAGTACTACTGAAATAAAGTAGTGACTTGTGTATAGGGTATTGGCCCTGGAGAGAAATAGATGGATGGATTTGAACATATGTGTCATGGTTTGATCCAGGTGTCCCCCACAAACAAATGAATGTGTTCCGATAGATCGATCCTCAGCTGATGGCAATTCGGAAATTAGAACCTTACTAGAGCTGTGTTGTTGGGGTGGGCTTATGGGGGTTATAAGCCAGCTTCCCCTTGCCAGTGTTTGGCACACCTTCCTGCCACTGTTTCCAGTGCTGTGGCAGAGGTGATGTCCACCCGTCTGCTCGTGCCATCATTTTCCCTGCCAGGATGGAGTCTCCCCTCGAGTCCGTAAGCCAAATCAACCCATTCTTCCACAAACTGCTTTTGCTTGGGTTCTTCTTTCTGTGCAGCAACTAGAAAGCTGACCGCAACAATATGTTTGTGTGTATTCAAATAATATTTATAATATGAAAGTCATTTGTGGAGAGAGGTTAATTGTGACATGGGTTTATTTCATTTTATTTTATTTTTTAAATAAAGCCTGATCAGTAGAAGAATCTGATTTTGATTTTGACTCTGCCTCTAAGTACTGTGTTAATTTAGTTCTTTAAATTTGTTTCTTCATTTTTAAAAGGGAGACTATCTATTTTAGAGGATTGGTGCAGGATTAAAATAGATGATGCATATAAGGTGCCTTTGTTTTATTATTTCACAGTAACATATAATGTGCCTGAACTATGGCAAGCATTGTTCCAAGAATTTACAGTCACTGCTATGTTGCTTCTTACTCTTAGCCCGACATCTGTGCTTGAAAAAAGACTTAGGACTGTGCCAATAGTTTGTTTATCTGTTCTCAATTTATTCCTACCTAGTACTTTTAATTGAACTAGTGAGAAACAAAGTAGCATTATAATGAAATATTTTTCAGGTCTTCCTCAGTGTTTTAGTTATATTAAGAGTTTCTTTTTCAGAATTCAGATTGTCACACAAGCACTTTAAATGCTGAGCCATCTCCCCAGTCAGCTTCTATCTTTCAAAACATACATTTGCAGTAGTGGCACACACTGTTAATCCCAGCACTTGGGAGGCAGAGGTAGGAGGATCGCTGTAAGTTTAAAGCCACCCTGATACTGCATAGAGAATTTCCTGTCAGCTTGGGCTAGAGCGAGACCCTACCTCAAAACAAACAAACAAACAAACAAACAAAAATTGCAACTTAGATAGCCAGGTTTTTTCTTCTTCAAAATAATTAGGGAAATAGGTTTTATTTTGTGGGTCAAGGTAAGTTTCTTGACAGTTCAAATTGGACTACCATAAGAATCACACTAGTTAGTTTCTCTTGGAATAGTGTTTTGTTCTGTTTTCTTCAAAGGCACATCATAACATCTTAATGCTATGCCAAGGTAGACAAGACTGCTTCAGCATAAAAAGTTAATGCAATCCATGTCATCAACAGGAAATAATGAAAAATCAGTTAAATGATAGAAGCAGCAAAACTGTTCAACAAAATTCCTCCTCTCAACAATTTTGGAATAGAAGGAAGTTACTTAATCCCCCCCCCCCCATCAGATATCTTACCTGCCTGAGAGAAATGGAGCTTGTCCCATAAGAATGAGCACAAGGCTAGGATTTTCCTTCTTACTGCAGTTCTCCATATTGTAAGGACTTCCTAGCTGATGCAGTGGAGTAAGAGAAAAAAATAAAAGGTATGGACTAGGAAATAAAATTAATCTTTGCTGGCACAGTCTACAGTAAAATCTGAAAGAATGGACAAAACAAAAACTCTTGAGCCTAATAAATGATTATGATAGGATTTGGGGGCCTAGGAAGATGGCTCAGTCATTAAAAGTGCGTGTGGATAAAGCCTACAGGCCTGGGTTCAGTTTCCCATCCATCTACATAAAGCCACATGGACATTTGTTTGCAATAGAAAGAGACCCTGGCTCATACACATACACACACAATAAAAAATTTAAAAATAAAGATACGAAGTTAATATACAGAAGCCAATTTCTTTCATAGCAGCATACAAGTGGAATTTGAAACTAATAACATAATCCCATTTATAATTACATGCCCCCTTCTTCCCCCAAAAGAACTGCGTGATAAAAAGCTGGCAAAATATGTATAACACCCTTAGAAAGAAAATTATGGAACTTTGATGAAAGCAATAACATAATAAATGAAAACATATCCCATGTTCATGGATAAGTACAAACACTGTTGTAAAGGTGACAGTTCTTCACAACTTTATATAAATTTCATGAGTTTCCAGTGAAATCTACTAAGTTATTTTGAGAGTGCTGATGAACTGATTGTAAAGCTTATATGGAAAGGCAAAAGATTTGGAGTATATAACACAGTATTGAGTGAAAACAAAAAAGATGGAGTACTGACACTACGTGACTTCAAGACTTACTAAGCAAAGCTATTAAGACAAGGCCATACTTGTGGAAAAAAAAAACAAATGGGTCAGTGGAACAGAGTAAAAAATGAAGAAATAGAACTGTCTTGACAAAGGAACAATGCAATTTTTCAGAGCAAAGATAGTCTCCTAACATGGTACAGGACAAGCATAATGAGTGGTACCACGAAAATCAGCTCAAAATAGATCATAGACCTAAATGTTCTGAAAGGTGAACTATAAAGCTCTTAAGTAACAAAGGAGAGAATCTAGTTGAATTCCAGCTTGGTTAGGACATTCCAGATGCAATATCAAAGGGACAATTCATGAAAGAAACAATTGATAGTTAGAATTAAGTAAAAAAAAATCTGCTCTGAGAGGACATTGCTAAGAGAATAAAGACAAGTCATAGACTATGAGAAAATATTTGCAGAAGACATTTGATGAAGGGATGCTATCCAAAATATACAAAAATATCTCAAATTCAAGAAAACACAATTCTATGAAACAATGGACTAGTCAGTTTCAGTGGCATGTGACTATAGTCTCTGCTACCCTGCAGGTTGAGGCTAGATGAATACTTGAGCACAGGGAGTTAAGGCCATCCAGGCAGCATAGCAAAAATAATCAACCCCAAAGACCATATCAGATATAAGGAAGATATATCAACATGTAAAGATGCTTTGTATCAAATAGGGAGTTACCTTTACAAGCCTGTTAGAATGGCCCAAGTCCAAAACAGGAACAAGAAATGTTGGTGAGAATATGGAACAAGAATTTTTATTCATTGCTGGTCAGAATACAAAACGGCAAGCTACTTTGGTTTCTTAAAAATTAAACATACCTTGAGAGCTTGTTTGGAGGTTCTAGCAGGGGAACGCAGCTACTCGTATACCCTTGACCAAAGACCGGTCCTCCTCTATTCGGGGAAGGTCGTCCTCTTCGACCGAGCGCGCAGCTTCGGGAGGGACGCACGTGGAGCGGTGAGGGAGGAAGGGGACACCCGCCTAGCCAGCCAGATCAGCCGAATCAACCCTGGCGATCAATGGGGTGACAGATGTCGCAGCCAGATCGAGAGGAGCCACCACAGTCATATCAGGGAGGATCCATAGGGAACTCAGCAGACAATGAATGATGAACAAGGGACCTATAACCACAGTCATTCAATCAACACAGGATAGGCCATTGAGACAGGAACCAAGGATTTTCGACACAAGGACCTCTAAGCTCGCAACATTAAAGCAGCCTTATTACTCACCCACCACGACTCA
>PVHP010041551.1:0-15392 GCA_004024765.1 Zapus hudsonius | reverse complement strand
CTTGGTTTAATCATGCAAAGAAACTGTAACTGCCTGTATAATCAAAGAATACTGTTACAATAATCCACTGTATATAACTCTGACAAATGCTCAGTAAAATCGCACTCAGATACACTCTCCTTGAGTCTGTGTCTGTTTGTCACTCAGCCGAATCCCTGCCCACTTCTCCAAGGCCCTGATCCTGGGGTCCCAGGACTCCGGCCGAGCTGGTCCATGGCAATTGGCTTTCTGAATATTGTTGTTACTTCTCAGATCATTTCTATTCATCCACATGAAATGACTCCTGGGAGAAACCTTTCAGGCTGGATAACTCATCCAAGAGAGACTTGTTGAATATATGTAGCCCCTCAAATTTCAGACTTCATCATTCAACCTCATGTCTTGTGACTACAATCCCAAGTGACCACCAAAGGTAAATTTGTCAACCTTAAATTTGTATACTGTTAACCAAGATCTAATGGCTGCTTAATAAGTATTATTAATCAATCATCTGCTATGTTTGTCATTCCCACTTAATGTATTAACAAACAATGAAGTCTTTGTCAAGTATATAACATACCTTTTGGAATGACAATCCAATACAATGATCAAACCAATATTTAGGAAGAATGGATGGTTGAAAAAAAAAACTAGGAAGGAAGAAAAGGAAGATTTTAAAGTATTGAATATTTACGGATGAAATAAAGTGTGATTTGGCCTTTTTAAAATAAGATCAGTAGAAATATTTAAATTCAAACAGAAAGATGTGATAAGTATTAGGCTATGAAAACTACAAGTTTCATTTTTTTATGACAGTTGTAAAAAATTTTAAAGTGCGTGTTACGGTTTGGATATAAGATGTCTCTTACGCTCATGTGTTTGATGCCCAGGTGAGGGTGCTATTTGAGAAGGTTGTGGAACTTTTGGGAAGTGCAGTCTTGCTAGAGGAAGTGGGTGATGGGGACAGGGGTGGGCCTTGAGATTTACAACCAGGCTCCACTTCCTGTTTATTTCCTACCTCTTGACTGCAAGGTGACAAGCAGGTCTGCCATTCCTTCCTTGCTACGAAGCTTCCCCTCAAAATTGTAAGCCAAAAGAAAGCCCATTTTCCTTATGTTCCTTCTGGGTAGGTATTGGTTCACGAGAAATAACTGTTAAACTAAACACTGAGGTCATTGCTGTGATAAACCTGACCAGGTGGTTCATTGGCCTCTGGAACTATTTTGTGAGAGGAATGTGGAAGAGTTTGATACTTTAGCTAGAGAAACCGTACAAGGCTATGAGCAGATTTTAATGGGCCATTCTGGAGGAAGTTTGAAAGACTAGAACACAGACAGGAACCTAGACAGGGGAAACCTCACTCACAATGATTCAGAGGGAAGCATGAAGTCTTATCAGTAGCTGGACTAGATAGAGGCAATCCTTACAATATTCTAGCAAGAAAACTGACTGCCATCTGCCTGTGTCATGGGAACATAAAATAAGGCTAAATTTAAAAGTAATCAACAAGCGGGTTTGCCTGAAGAAATTTCAAGGAAAAAATAGTAGAGAGTCTCTGTCTTCTGACTTCTCAGTGTGTGACTTCTGTTGATGGCTACTGCTCAAGGGGTGCCGTGAGATAAAGCAATAAGCTGAACAGAAGAATATGACACAGAACGGAGAAAGTTTATAATTTCACGAAACGAGCATCCATCATTGTGAGAGACTGACATCATCAAAGAGAAGACTACCTTTCTGAGAATGAGACAAAAGCCAAGACGTTCTGAAGGAAAGACTCCACCCATTGAGGCTCAAGCTTGCAAAATGCAATTCCTTTTGAAAGGATGAAGACCTGAAGGAAAAGTGCCAAAGGCATTTCCTGCTCAAAAACATCTGCCTAGGAAAGTGTTTTCAGAGCCTCAAGAATAACAGTTTCCATCGCGAGCTAGCAGCAGAACATGGTGGCATCAATCATGTGGCGCTGGTTGAAAAGACAAGACTGCAGGAGTCAAGGTGTCTTTCAGAGAGCTGCTGAGGCCAGCCAATGTGAGGCAAGGGAAGAGTCCCTGAAAAGAGGCTCTAGGAGACCACTGAGTAGAGGGACGAAGACAAAGCCTAAGTTGCAAATGAGACCCAGAATATGGAGACACCAGAACCAAGCGACTTCCTCCAGGGAAAGCTGGAAGCTCAGAATGCAGAGGGCTCACTGTCAGCAGTGAGATGAAGGGGCGGGGCTACATAAGTCTCCTGGAGCCCAGACAATTCCATGAAGAGTTTCACACATTGGATATGGAAGACACGACACTAAACCCTGATCATACTGGCACAGATCCTAAGGAGAACTTAATGTTAGTCATGCAAGGAAAGATAGACCAACATATTGAAAGGGTACAAAGCTTATTAGCTTTGCCACCAGGCTTAATATAATAGAGGAGAACCAAATGGATGTCAGAAGAGACATATCAGAACTAAAGGCAAGCCAGAAAACTGAAGGTATCAAAAATCAGCTTACCAAATTAACGGAAGACATCTGTAAATATAAGAATGATTGTAAGGAAGAGGTAATGAAATCAAATCTGGAAATGAAATCACATCTCAACAGGATGATAGAAGCAACCCAAAAAGAAGTTGCAGAAAACAAATACCATAATGAAATAATAAGAACATCCCTAGAATCTCTTACCAACAGGATTAATCACTGGGAAAACAAAATCTCAGACATGGAAGACATGGCAGGCCTAATTTCCAGAACCTACAGAGAACTCAAAAAAATTAATGACAAAAAAGCAAACTGCCCCCTCACAAATGGGGCACTGATCTTAACAGAGAATTCACAGAGGAGGAAACACAAATGGCCTTTTTTCACCTAAGAAAGTTATTCAGCATCCTTTAGCATCAGGGAAATGCAAATCAAAATCACAATGAAATACCACCTTTCCCCACTCAGAATGGCAATCATAAAGAAAACCAAAAACAATCGTTGCTGGCGAGGATGCGGGAAAAAGGAACATTCATTTTATATATATATATATATATATATATATATATATATATATATATATATAAAAGAAGTGAGAGGTTATGAATGAGGGGTAAGGGATTGGGGGAGGGGAATGGCTTAAGCATGAGGCTAAACCAAATTAGGTTCAAAAATATAAAATCCTCATGAGCATACTCTAACCTATTGAGAAAGTAGTGGGTGTCAACTGGCAAGAGGGGCCATGAGTCTTAGGGGAGAGAGTCTAAGCCTGTGAATAATTTTATCAGTCTGACAACCCCTGGTTCCAACCACCGGTTCCTTCCCTCACTGAGCTGTTGACCAAAGCAACTCATTAGGTTCCAAAAACAAGACATAATTCTGTCAAAGCTCTTGAGTGCCCTCCCCAGGCCTGAGGCAAAACCCACAGAATGCCATAGACCAGCATAGAGAGACCCCTCGAGGTCTGTAACGGTATCCAGCCCCCAGAAGGCAGTGCTGGAAGGCACAGCGCAGGCTGCCAGGGGAAACTGATCAACGACTGCTCGAGTAAACAGAGACCACTGACATGAAACACAATCTGTGGCCATGAGTAGGTTGACCACACCTCCTACTGGGAGAGAACAGCGAACCAAGAAAGGAGCACTTGTGCAATGCAGGAGCCTGGGCCTGGGGGAGACAATCAACAGCTTTCAAAGTCAGCCAAATTTTCCACTTAGTGAGGGGGAGCCCTTGTCTGGAACTGGGGATTCAGTGTGATAGGCACCAGATCCCGTACTTTTGGGCTCCCAAGAAAAGATTCACTATGGGAGCGATTGTCCGGGAGGCTACTAAAAATAGAATCTAGGTAATCCAGAATTGTGTATATTTTTTAACCTACACTGATCTCACTCTCCAATGGAGATTGTGTTTGTATTTTTCAGGATACAGCGAGAGAGCTGGGGCCCATTAACCCTACCAACCAACCGTAGGCTGATAGCTGAGATCATGGCAAGAGAGGAGCCACCACAGTCATACCGTGGAGGATCCAAATGGAACCCCACAGAGAATGACGGGATTAACAAGGAACCAACAGCCACAGCCATTCAATCAACACAGGATAAGCCAGTGAGACAGAAACCAACGAATTTCAACACAAAGACCCCTAAGCTCACAACATTTAAGCAGCCTTAATACTCATCCAGCATGACTCAGGGAACTGAGCAGAAGAGGGGGTGGAAAGATTGTGAGAGCAGTGGTGGGGGAGACTGTCCAGAGGCATGGCACCGCTCAGTAACAACATACTAGGGCCAGGAGAACCTGGCTGAATACTAGGCTATACATGGTCCCCTGTCACAAGGACTGATTCAGACAACCCATGGAGGAGGATATCCTGCCGATTGGAGATGGGGGAGGGGGAGCATCCGGGAATTGGGGATAACAACTCATTGTTTGCCCACTAAATAATGTAATTCGTTATGGACAATAAAAAAATAAAAATAATATAAATTAAAATAAAAAAGTTAAAAGTGGAGAGGTTAAAAAAAAGAAAATAAGATCATAGTATGATGCCTTCTTTCCCCTCATTAGAGGCTAAAAAGCACTGAATGCAAAATGAAACAAAAACATAAACTGCAACTTTGGCATTCTCCAAACATTCTAATTCCTTAAAAGAAAAGTTATTTTTTTCAAATTATAATCCAATTATGAAATCTACTAGTCATAAACAAGTATTTTTATAGTGGGTGCCAAATATCTGGCACTAAGGCAACTTTTTCCTATTGGTTTGTTTTAAAGAACCATAGCTTACTGTCTTCCATTCATTTGTGGTAATATTTATGTTGACAGAGATGTAATAAAATAAACACACATTAAGTAAATCTATTTTACCAAGTTTATATATACTTGGTCACTACTGTTCATGCTCTAACTTGATGGGAAGTAAATCAATATTTGTAGAGCAATTATCAAAAATAAATATGATTTTAAGTGTGAAATTTATATGGGCAAAGACCTCACAAGAAGTTGAACTTAACACATAGCCATATAATGTACCCTGGGCCATTAGACTTTTAGTTCATATATGAATATTGAACAGTACAGATTCTACAAAGCAAACCAAATCAAATGATCCAACTTCAGTTTCAGAACAAGTATTTATAATCTCTCCCCCTTTTTCCCCCTCTCTCATACACACACACAGAGTGATCCATTTGAGTCTTTATTGTTGACCAACTTGTATCATTCCTGGACAATATGATTTTAGATCATTCAGTGAAACAAGGTGTAGTTTTTGTTAAATATCTATTTTTAATTACTCAGTATTACCATGTGGGGAAACTCTTTTCTTCTTTTCTTTTTAAAATAAGGGACCAACTGCTTGATCTAATTGAAAATTCTCCACACAGCTCTACATGAAAAATGTTCTCAGGATTACAAGTTAGAATAATAAAAATCTCAAAAAACCCTTTTAAATAAATAAAAATAGAACAAGACAAGACCCAGAACAAGCAGGGAAGTTTTCATTTTCTAGAAACTAAAAAGCTGAAATGGCTTCATAATGAGAAAAAAAATTCAGAGCTGACTCAAATCCTAATTTATGTATTATAATATATGTACTAAATGAGGTATATATTTGTGTATTTAAGCCTGGAGTCAGCACTTGGTAACCCACTATTGATGTGAGCGTCTTTTTAAAAGTAGAGGTACAGATAATTCTGGAGCGATACTGCTCTTTTTCAATGCATCTTTGTGTCTTCTTCCTCCATGCTAGCAGAATGAATAGTGCTATTGCTGTATAAGACTTAAAACAGCTGCATTTCTAATTTTGGCAGATTATGAGAGATTTTTATATGGGCTGCATGCTAAAAGCAAATGAGCAACAAGCCAACCAAGCAGAACGAGAGTGCTGGGCAGATGGTGGCAGGGTTGAGACACTGAGCCACCAATCATGGGAATCCACCAATCCAGGGAAGCTTCATATTTCACCTCAAGTAAAACTGATTCATGTCCATGAAGTGTTAAAATCACCACTCAGTAGCCATTCTCCAATCAACATGGACAGCCTGCAATGACTTTATCTCACTAATTTTGATGGTGTATACAGCTTGGTATTTCCTCCTCCCAGCTCCTCTGCTGTGTGTGTGTGTGTGTGTGTGTGTGTGTGTGTGTGTGTGTGTGTGTGTGTGTGCATGCGCATCTGTGTTTGTGTGTGTGTGTGTGTGTGTGTCTGTCTGTCTATGTCTGTCTTTCTGTCTGACCCAGAATGTGAGAGACTGATGACAGAGACCTAGCTATGGAAACAAATCATGTTATGATTTTTCCTGTTACTAAGAAATTATCACTACAGAAGAAGTTAAAAGATCATTCCAATACATCCATGTATTTCAAAGACAATCTATCAACATAAAGCCATGCAAAAAATATTGATCAGCAATAGTAAATGAAAATCAATAAAAATTGATATTCATTAATACACTTCTAAAATTCTATTCAGAATATTAATGCAAATTCCTCAAAATCCAAATCGATGTTTTCCTGAAAAAAAAAAAAGCATCAGGGATTAACTAAAAGTATTACTCTTCAAAAGTAGGTTTTGAGTCAAACTGATTTATAAAGAATGAAGGTAAGTTTCTGTGAAAGTATTTTAATGAAAATTCTAGAATATATTTTTTTCATTGAATATTGTCGTTTCTAATTTAGGTAATATACAGTATCCATCACTGACATTTTATTTTATTGCATTTTTTGTAAGAACATAATTTATGACATAAGCTTTGGAAGTTTTGAAAGAAAACAAGAAACAAAGCCATTCATAAATTATACATTTATTCTACAGTCTAAAGTATATTTATGGCTATGTGCATGGGTGTGGAAGCCAGAGGTTGACTTCTGGTGTCTTCCTCCATTGCTCTCCACTTTATTTTACTAAGGCTCTCTCTCAGTCTCTAACAGGAACCCAGTCCTCACTGATTGGTAGTCTCTCAATCCAGCTTGCCCCAGGGACCTCAGTCTCTGCCTCAGGAACAAGTTTACAGATGGCCACCATGCCCATTGGCATTGGTCTGGGAATCCAAACACTAGTCCTGTGTGTTTTTATCCACAGCAGCTCCCTAGACTTCAGCCTTGTAAATTTCTGTGTCAAATTTATAAAGCTGCTCTAGCCAAGAGAAATAATTTTTAGAGGGAAACATCTGTTTTGGACTGAAGAGATGGCTCAGAGGTTAAAGGTGCTTTCTTACAAAGCCTCTTGGCCTAGGTTCAATTCCCTAGTACCAAATGAAAAGTGTTACATGAGCCTGGATTTCATATGCAGTGGTAGGAGTGCCCATTTCTCTAGTCTCTCCTTTTCTCCCGTTCTCTCTTAAGCAAACCAAAAAATTAAAAGAAAAAAAGGTCAGTTATTAGTTAGACTTGCAATGAACACTTAAAAAAGTAGTATCACTGAGGAACTGAATTTCAATTTAAGTTCATTGTAATTAAATGTACATAGCCAAATGGCAGACTGTACATTTTCCCACCAACTATCACAATAGAATTTTTATTTTTGTAACAGACGGACAAAAGAGAATCCACACATTTGTATTCTAATGCTACAGCATAGGTATTTGTGTTGCCTAACTCAGAAGAAAACTGTTAACTTTTATGTGAGCTTACAAGAAATAAAAACCCTTACCACCTCTTTAAAGAAACAAGCCAAAGAAATACCTATTTATAAGAAGGCACTGTTCCCCAAAACATTTTTATTATCATGGTCACACTCTATAATTCATCTTTTTCAGTATCTCTCATATGTAATAACTTTATTTTTAAGATGGAATTTTTTAAAGATGTAAGCCCAAGTAATTCTCTCATATGTATAAAGTTAGATTAATAAAACTTTTGGGGCTTGGTGGAACTCAACGGTACAGCATTTTAGTATACAAAAGGCACCATATTCAACATCTATCACTCCCCCCCCCAAAAAAAAGGCAAAAGCAAAAGAATAAGCTAATGTCTTACCGTATTTTCTGGAAAGATTATTTAGTGTGTGTTCATGTATGTCAACACAGGGACACGCATGCCATGCCATGTGTATGGAGGTGCTTCAGGTCAATCCTCACATTCTCAGAACTCCATTTCTGAGTTCCTTTTGCAAGCTTCTGGGAAATTCTCATTTCTGCCCCCCTTCTTGTTGTAGGCACACTGAATCTACAGAAGCCCACCACAACTTCTGGCTTTTTGCGTGGACTAGGAAACACAACTCAAGTTCTCAGAGCTGCACCACTGAGTCACCCCTACGGTCCCTAGAAAGATCCTTAATAAGCAAATTCCTCTGAGCTGCTGTTGTATCTTCAAGTACCTAATGTGGTAAGATGTATATATATGAGACTATAAACTTCTCCCTCAAAAGTAAATATTAGGGATTTTTGGATACACAACAGCCAGAGAATAAGAAAAAGTCCCTCGTGTGTGGCTTTCATTGCCTTTCCTCTGTCCCTGTTTAGCTGGATGAAAGTTACAATACTGTCTTCAATTAGCACAGTAATAGATACAGGAGAAGAAAGGGAGAGACGATGATTCCTGGCTGGATAACTCCTACCAGATGGTGAAGGAGACCTGAGGCTAACTCTGTGCAAACAGAGGACTTGACGTGTTCTTCCCTGAAACCGCAGTGTGTACACTGACTGAGATCTATGGAGATCTAGACTCTCATACTGGGGCCCATGACTCAGCTTTTCCTATAGGTCTTGCCAGCTGACCCCTGGGCAGCAACAGCTGTTCTGCTAGATGGATAAAGATACGGTGCTCTAGTGGAGAGATCAGGAGGGAAGACGGAGAGGCAGGAAAGGCCAGCCAGAGCCTCAGGATATCAGCCCACATTCTTTCCTGACATGGAAGCAGAAAGGGCAGCTTCGGGGCCACCGATGGAGACAGGGGACATGGAGACAACAGTGAGGAAGAGAAAGGCACCTGGAAGTAAGTTGAGTGTGGAAGATACACTGAAAAGAAATGACTCCTGCATACATTTTAGAAAGCAAACAAGAATGCTTAGGATGAAAAGACAAATACTAAGAAAACTAATTGGCGGAGGACTGGCTCGAGTCCGGCAGCAAATGGAGTAACTTGGTCATGGCGCTTAGTGCAACACACAAGTCAGAGTAATCCCATAGGAAAATAATGGACATTCTATAGATCAGGTCTCATTTTATGTGAGAAACATTGTGAAATAAACTGCAGTGTTTTGAAAGCAGAATTATTTTTCAACAACAAAAATTTCCAAAAGCTAATTAGCTTGACAAGATGTAAGAGCAAAAGTGTACATAGAAAGTCTAGTCATATAATGATAATAGCAATTTTCCCAACAAGCCAGTGGCCGGCATTGAAATCCAATGCTCACACCAGCAAATTCAGTATCATATACAGAATGCCAATTACATCATTCATTTGTTGATTTGTTCATTTCCTTAGTTTAAGCATACAGACAGACAGACAGACAGACAGACACACACACACACACACACACATATGCTGGCTATGCCCTAACTCAAGCATTCATATATGAAAATCAAGAGAGACAGCAGAGAGAAGTGGGTGCCCACATTTGCCAGGCATATTGTGAAATACTTTTTATTTATTCTAATAAAATCTGACTACATTGGAGATATTGTTAATAGTATGCTGCAAATGATGGATCAAAACTCAGAGAAATGGGTGAATTTTAGAATAATTAACTTTCCCATATATATGTGTGTGTGCATATATATATATATTGCACATATATATGTAGTTAACACTTAAACCAAAACTTTTGAAATAATGATCAAATTGAAGTCACATACATATATGATGCATATTTCAGAATATCCATGAAGTCCTCACAACAGCATTCATCACCTCAAAAATGCTGTCTTAGTGTCATCACAATCATTACTATTATTTCTGAAAGAGGTATTTTATTGAGTTAAACTTCACCAAACTGATTTAAACCTAACCATGTTTAAGTTTCTTAACCGAGAAACACCACCATGTAACTCTTTCGTTAACACAATGTCACCCAATGCAGACATGCACCCAATTTTCATATGAAATAAAAGCCTTTGAGAAATGTTTTCATATTTGTCTTATTATCTATCTGAATATGCAAAGAATGTCCCCTCTGCATTGACATGGGGCTTAGAGGAGATGAGAAAGAGAAGCAATGCAGCGTTGTATCATATTGCCCTGGAAAATCAACTCTCCAAAGAGATAACTAAGGAAACTTGGTGATCTACATGGAGATTGATGCCAAAAGAGGGGAGGGCAGGAAATACAGGAAACATTCCAACCTGTGTTCTATGCACAGTCTCTTCTCCATGAAATGGTCTAGGGTGGCATAAAGCACAACCCTCTATAACTGAAACACAGTGATGGAAAGAGAAATAACATTAACATTCACAATAATATTAAAAGGAGACACTGAAGACACACAATGCAGACCACACTGAGGAGGAGCAGAAAGCATAAAAACCACACACAGGAGAGACAGAAGCCCTCCTGTGTTCTGCCATTTTCTCTGGTCTCAGTTATCCATAACTAGGTTCTGAAAACAGTAAATGGAAATTTTAAGAACTAATTCATAAGCACAAAACACATCCCATTATGATTAGTGTGGTAAAATAAAATAACTGCCCCTGGCCTCCAGACACGAGCCACCCCTTTCTCTAGAGTATCCACAGTGCATCAGCTTTCAGATCAACTTTAAGACCTTACACAGCTTATGTTCTTAAAGTAACCCTTATCTGGTGGCCCAATGCTACATCATAATGTCCATAGCATTTGTCTTAATTCATCTCAGCTTAGAATGTACCATCTCAGTTCATCAAAGGAGGAATATACAAATAGTAATATGTTGGAAGCTAGTATATTAGAATTATCCTATCAAAAATTATCACTGTTAATCTCCTACTTTGCCTAATTCATGCTAAAATTTATAATTCTCTCTCTCCTCTCTCACTCTCTCTCTCTTTCTCTCTCTCTCTCTCTCTCTCTCTCTCTCTCTCTCTCTCTCTCTCTCTCTCACTGGGAGATCTGTAATGTGTTCCCAAGGACATGTAAAGACATAATATCATACTTTAAAATTTCCATTGTTACCAAATTACCCACATAATTATTACAACAAAAGTTGGACAGGAATTGTCAGCATTTAGACTAGGACACTTGGATATCCAAGAAAAATTGAGTACTAAAGGTTAGGATTTTTACACATTAATTACTCCAGCAGTATTAAGGCCAGGAGATATTATTGCACATCATTAATCTGATTCTTAAAAGATGGATTGTATCTGTATAATGTACAGATTACACACTGACTGGTAAGATAACAGACTGCTAAAGAACGTTCTTTTCATTTGTATTTCAGAGATGGCTCACATGTCGCTAAGCAAAAGGACTATATCTAAGAGGAATGGATGTAAATGCCATAGAAATCAACAATTTTCACTTTCTAAAAATACAATAGCCTTCCTAGGATGTTGTGAACACATAGTTTTCAGGCTTAAAGTTGAGGCATTGGATCTAAGTAAGATAAAATCATGGCCACTGAGGCATGACTTTAGTTTTGGTCAGGGTCATGACTAGCTAAGCAGCGATATTGCTATTTTACTTCATACTTTATGCCATATCATTTCTTTTTTGAAAAGTAGCCTCACCTGAAACTAACTACACAACCCAGTCTGCCTTGAAATTACGGCAATCCTCCAGCTCAGCCTCCCTAGTGCTGGAATATGTCTTTATGAACAAGAGACTTGCCTTAATCTCACTGCAGCTTTCAGTAGATACATTAAAGATCAATATTTTTTTGAGGGAGAAAAGAATGGCTCTGTAACCAAACTATCATCAACGAAATCTGAAGCGGATTACTTTCTTTGTATCACAAACACCAATGGTTCTTGGAAATATCAACTCGGAATGGAAGAAATAATGCTTTAACTAGTCTTCAAGGATTGTTGCTCATGGGTTGGTTCCAAATCAAAAGGCTGATGAGGTTGTATGAACGGTGACATACGCTCAGACTCAAGCTCTCGCTTTACCACTTTTCTCTGCAGGATACAGGCTGCCAAAAGTGAAAGGGCATCATTTTGTAGTCAAATGCTCTACCCCTGAGCTATAACCCCATAGGGCATCATTTTGTAGCTGTCTGAGTACTAAGTCCTAGAGGCATTGTGAAGAAGACAAAGTTACTTATATATTTATATTATGTATACAATGCAAATGGCTTCAAAGAAATTTCCTATTGATTATATCTTGCCTTCTTTGAGAGGGAATGGGATCTGTGCAGAAAGCAATCACATACTTTAAGATGATCCCTTCTGTGGTCATGACCTGAAGGAGTGTGTCCACTCTGGATAGCTCAACAAAAACTCATTAGATATTCAAAGGAGGCAAAAAGCCTCCTGGAATAAAGTGAACTTAGGACGTCACTTAGGAAGATATAGATTCATAGTAGTGTGCACCAGAGTTCTAGAAAGTACTACAGAAAAGAGTTCTTTTAACACTGTTTAACCTGACTTCTCTCTGAGTTACGGGATTTTTCTTCCTAGGAAAGTCGGCTTGGCAAGTGAAAAAAAGAAGCAATATTTCACACAGTTGTTGTATTTAGAACTGCTCTCAGGTGCCTTCCTTGCAGGTATCAATTTAGTTTTTGTCACAACCTATGGTGTAGGTCGTCTTCTTCCACAGATGAGGAAATAGGCACAAAATAATTAAGTGTGTTGGCAATATTGCAGGTTGTAGAGATCAGAGAAAGTTCCTGAGTCCAGATGGTTTGACCCTGGGAAATAATGACTATGTATATACCACTTCACTTTCACGCTAAGGAACGCAAACTTGAATCCCTATTAGTATTAGTGTGGTGTGATAGCTTCATCGAGTAAGAACTTCCTGTTGAATTAAAAATACAAATCAAATCCCAAACCCCAGAGATCTTTGAAAATAGTACCACATCACAAAAGAATTCAATGGCTGCCCGTGTCTAAGGAATCAACTCTTCAACCATATGAAGGACAAACACACAGGACACTGCATAAAGATGCCACCTGGGGGTGGGAGGAGAAATGCCACCAGGCTCAGGCGGCCACAGCTCTATTTAGAATTCTCTTCATTTCCTTTCTTTTTCATCAACAACACCCACATAGTTATGAGTTTATCTTCATGTCTTCAGCTTTATGTCATATCCTAGACCAGGTCACAGTACCACTTTTTCTTGAGCTGCTGCCTCAGGTTTATAATGAGGCTCTTGACACTGAGAAGCAATAACTAAGAAGTTTTTAGTGAATGCCCTCATAGAACATAATTTATAATAACATTAATAATTATTACTAATTAAACCATTAATAACTAATTATCAAACATTATTAATTATCATTGGATGTTACTAATTGTTATTAAACATTATTATTAGATATTATTAATTGATATTTAATAATTATTATTAATAATAACAATTAATTTATAATATAATATATCAAAGAAAAATGGGCTTGTACTGGAAACTACTGCAGGAAAGTTTCACATTTAGCAATCAGATTTCTGAACTCTGATTGTTTTTGCAGAGTTCATGAATCTATTCCTGATGGCTCCATGAGGATATCTGCCTCATGCCCACACACATACAAATAATTATTCGATGTCAAGCCAAAAATACACACAGAGTTGAGTCATGTAAATTTGTTATTCATTTGTTTCACTATGATTTAAATCATCAGCCTTTGAAATGAGCCATAACAAGAAGACTGCAGATAAGCTCATGAGCTTGACTTGACAGTTCAATACCTTAAACTTGAACTTGGACTTAACTTTGGCTTTGCGAAGAGAAATTTGCATTTGCAGTGTTTTCCTACTTCATAACAATAGTGCTAATGCTAATCCTTTGCTTAGGAAAGAGAATTTGTTATTGTGTGGGGGGGACTTTCATGTAGCTATTAATTTCTTTCTTCATAACTCAACCCATCTACTCATGAGCAATCTTTTGCTGGCTTCAAAGTCTAAATGTAGGAGAAAGATAACAGCATGTTATCCAGCAGCAGTTTTTAACTCCCACAGCAGCTCACAAAAGATGAAAGGTCTCAGCAGAAAATTACATAAGCAAGAGAACATTCCTGATTCTGTCTGAAGAGCCGACATTAAATACTGAATCTTCCTCAACATTCCATTTTCCAGATCTACTCTTTTGCACTGCAATCCTATGTCAAAACTGTCTCTATTAGTTAAAACATGAAATATAAGAAGAACCAGATTATATTTATGTCAAGTGAGGGGGAGAAATTTAATTTGTGAGAAAGAAAAAAGGGAGAATTCAGGTGAGCCAATCCTAAAACTACATTTTTCAAAAGGAAAATTCCCACAGCTTATTAATGCACCAAAGCTAATCAGCCCAAAGGCTTTGGAGGGGATATCCAGGGTCTAATGTAACCCTACTCTATTACCCCCCTCAATTTAGGGGAAGTTGATTTTTATCCAAAAGTGTTATAATTCACAAGCCAAGAACAGCACTCCATCGTCTTCAAGAAAGAAGCATGTGCAGTGTTCTAGGAACTACATGCTCTTGTGCCTGGAATTAGAAGACAGTGTCTCCCGCCTACAAAGCTAGGCATCAGAGTGGGAGAGTAGCTGGAACAACGCTGCCAGTGAAGCCTACAGGTAAGCCAAACCTCTGCCTGTGTATAAAACTAAATCTTCATAAATAGATAACTTAAGTGCCCAGAGACATTTTGGGGAACAGGAATATGTGGTTCAAGTTAAAACGACATTGTTACAGTACCATTAAGATACCTAACAAGAGTAGAGATGCCCTGTCTAGGCCTGGTGCTAGGAGACCAGATAGAAAACAGGGCTGCGTGTACATGTCCTTTCTGGAACTGTGACCATGGAGACAGGAGAGGTGGAACAGGAGGGTACGGCAAAAGAAGTGGGGTGGAAACCTAGGGCGCTCAGTCTGACAAGATGGGAGAGAAAGCACAGTGTTGTTCCTCATGCAGCAACGGACTCTGTGGGACTGTGCCAAGCCAACCTGGGAGACAGCAGGCCTGGCTCACTGAAGGTATGGTGCCATGCCCATAGGCAACACCCCCACAAAAACCCACATACAGGTTGCATTCAATCTGTCTGTTACTAATACAAAATAATAACAAAAGTGAAATGGAAAGAAAAATAATCAAATTTAGAAATACAAATTTAAAAATCCTCATAGATTCCTGGATATTGCCACAGGGAAACACACTCAGAAAACACATTACATCATTTGCAAAGCAGCCTGACTATGAGTGTAACATGGATCATAACAGCAATAAATGCAGCGAATGATTTTCCTAAGTGATTTATTTCAGGCAGCTCCTAGTGTTCAGAATCAGACAATTTAGAAAGCCTGCCTCGTTGACAATTCTGATAGACCAGGTAGAGTGAGCCAATTCACATCACCAAAGAACAGGAGAACCTGGTCAACAAGGGACTTCTAAAAAAA
>PVHP010041550.1:0-15384 GCA_004024765.1 Zapus hudsonius | reverse complement strand
CAGCAAGGAGACTTGTCAGATGTGTGCCTCTTGACTTTGAATGTTCCTGACTCTACAACTATAATAAAAGATAATGTTCTATTCTTTATAAAGAATTCTGTTTGTCAGCACAATATGAACAAAGACAGTGGCCCAAAAGACTGTGAAGTTTTGAAATTGAGTATGAATACGCTTTATTATTCAATACTCTTACTCTTAGAAATGAATCTTGAAGAAAGTCTCCCACCATGGATCAAAGGGCATTGTTGAGTGTTTTGTATGTGGAGGGAACTGGATGGGAGGCAGAAGAGTAGATCAGGATGGGTGTCTACTGTGGGGTCCTCTGCAGTGTTGGAATCAGCTGACTAGGTACAATAGCAATAGGAGTAGATCTCCAAAACAGTGTTGACTAAAAAAAGCACAATGCAGAATAGCATTCAAACCCCAGTACCTCTTATAAAAATTCAACACACTTAAAATGATTCTCTGTAATTTACAAGGATATATGCATATTTATGGACATGCTGCAAACATATCTGAGCAGGTGTCTATGGAGCAGAGAAAGATTTGGAAAGAATCGGGACTGGAATGTAGGGGAAATAACAGAACATACAAGGGGGCTTGCCTGGGTCACAGGCAGTCATTTAATATGCTGTACACTGAGGAGAGCCATGGTCTTGTCTCAGTGGAAATGTGCTCAAAAATAGGAAAAAAGGAGAGGAAGCCTAAAGATGGCTTAAAATGAGAAGAGCCAGGCCTCAGGGGAGTGAGCTGAGCATACAGGAAGAAGGTGGGGTTTGGCGGGAATTTGACTTTAAAGTCCATCACTTGGTCTCTGGGCAATGGGAAGAATACAAAGTAGTTATGACAGCCATGCCCCATGTCGCAGAGTGACCAGCACCCACAGCGGCCATCCACTGTGACTTGCTTTTCTTCTTCCTTTCATTTGGGTGATGTTCTAGAAGCTGTTCAGTTCCCTTCAGAGGAGCACATGCATGTCTGTTCAGCCACAGGTCAGGATCAGAGTGGACACTCAAGACACATAGCCCGGTATCTCGGCTGACTTTGGAAAATGCCACATAGATGAAACTAGAAGGAACAGAATTGTTACCTCTACTGTGTCTCAGTCTTCTCAGTTGCTGTACCAACAGTTCCATGGACTGGGTGGTTGGGACAATAATCATCCAGTTCTCAGAGTCCTGGATGCTGGGAAATCCAAGGTCAGAGTGCTGGCAGATTCAGTGTCTGGTGAGGACCTGCTTTCTGGTTCCTAGATCGCTTTGCCTTCTTGCTGTATTCCAACAAGGAGAAAAAAAGCTCTTTAGGCAATCTCTTGCCAAGACACTAATCCCATCATGAAGACCACCATCCTTATGACCCACTTACTTTCTAAATGCCCTGCCTCCTAATGTCATCCCATGGCGGATTAGGATTTCAACACGTGGGTTTTGTGAGGACACAGATAGTCCATAGCACATTTCCACTGAATTTCAGCATTTATCAACACATGTCAGAGGGTTTTGTTATAGGACCGACCTTAGATAAGAATTTCTGCAAAATACCTCCAAAAAGGCCTGTCACATAGGTTTGGTTACACCAACCCCGCTCTTGGTACCAGTTTTCTGTACTTAGTTACTTGTGTGTTGTTGTAACCAAAATACCTGTCAGAAACAATTTAAGGAAGGAAAGATTTATTTTGGCTCATGGTTTCGGGAGGTTCAGTCTGTGATTTCTTGGGCTCCAGGTGCTTGAGGATCATGGTGGTGGGAGTGTATGGCACAGGACAGCTGTTGACAATCATGATAGACAGGAAGTAGGGAATGATTGGAAGTGGCCAGTGATGATATACCCCAAGGACCACCCTCACAGTGACCTACTTCCTTCAGATCCTAAACTTTTTAGTACCTTCTAAAAGAGCACATCACGTGGGGATCACGTATCCAAACTATGAGCTTGTGGAGAACATTCCAGATTCAAGTCATTACAGATAATAATACTTTACATTGGCATAGAAGACTAAGTCCTGTGCACTCATATCTTTAAAATTTCTTTTATTTATTTGCAAGGAGAGAGAGGGAGAGAGGGAGGGAGGGAGGGCGAGAATGGGCATGTTAGGGCCTCTTGACAAACCATTTTGTGCATCTGGTCTTATGTGGGTACTGGGGAATGTCTAACCCAGGCCAGCAAGCTTTGTAAGCAATCATCTTGCTTAATTGCTTAACTGCTAATCCATCTCCTGAGCCCAGACCCTGTATTTTTTTACATATAACATTTTATTCAGTTCTTCTAATCACCATAGAGGAACTATTGTTCTCATTCTAGATGTGAGAAGACTGAGGACTAGGAGGTGAAGTTACTTGTCTGAGGTCATACTGCCCCAGGAAGATCCTGGTGACTGCCCTGGGTATTCTGACTTCTCATCCTGCCCTCTCTTCATATTCTCCCTGGACAAGACACTATGAGTGATGGGTGTCAGTCCTACACATACCACTAAGGAATGGGGTGGTCTAGGGAAACCCCTTCCCTTTCTGCACCTCATTGTTGGGATCTATCCCTGAATGGTCCTGGGAGAGAGGAGACCAAGGTAGCTGCCTTCATTCCTGTGAGTCTTACCCTGTCCCTCTGGAAACCAGTATGCTATTCCTGGTCTGTCTTATTACTAAAGTTTAAGGAAGGAGAGAGAAGAAGCCCACAGAACCATACAATGCCCACCAGGGCCCAGTGCTGGCTCTGAGGTACTAGGGAGAAGCCCCAGGAGGCCATAATGGTGGAGTGGGTAGGGAGAGGTCTCTCAGACATCCCCAGTTTCTGCCAATAGCTCATTTTGGTAGTTGGGCCCACAGGCTTGAGACCCAGTAGTCCCTATTTTCCTGGAGAAGAAAGAGTGAGGTTTCTGGATCTCCCCAGGGGACACTCAGCTCCCAGGAAGCACTGACTCCAAATCTTTTCTTTTTTAGTCACTTTTCCCTCCCAAGTGACCTACTTTTGTAGCTGACACTGACTGGCACTTTGGTCACCTCAATGACTTGATTTTCTGAAGGACAGCCCCTCCCCAGTCCTATCTTACTCTTTGCACTGTATTTGGGAAGCCCTTCTGTAGGAACTTTAAGCATCTTTTGGGGCAAGGACAGTCCTAGAGGACTGTGAGACACAAATGAAAACTGTTGCCCGAGTTCTGAGTCCTTTAAGACACAGGTTGGGAAGAAGGTGAGAAAGGCAGTGATGTTAGCTGGTAGGGGACCTAAGTTCTACCAACTCCAGCAGGAAGGATCACTTGATATGCCTGTTCTGAGCACTCTGTAAATATCTTGTCCTGGAGAGCAGACTCCTGGAGCCATAGGTTGGCGAGGATACCTGGGAGGTTGGTGAGAGTTGGAGGCTACAACCATGGGGCATGTACAACCATGGGGTAGGTACAGAGAATTCCTATTTGTGACTCCTGTGGATAAGGGATGATTGGACATTCAGCAGGAGCAGGACCTCATTCCTGCTACTTTAATCTGTTTTCTGTTGCTATAAGTGAATATCACATACTGAGAAGTTTATAAAGAATAAAGGTGTTAGGCTGGGGAAATGCCTCAGTTGGTATAGCGCTGGCTGTTCAGACACAAGGACTTGAGTTCAGATTTCCAGCATCCACACAAAATGCCAGGCATAATGGGGCTTGCTTATAATCCCAGTGCTGCGGAGGCAGAAGCAGGCAGACCCATGGTGCCTTCTGGGTAGCTATTCTACACAGTTAGCTCTGGGTTCAGTAAGAGATCCTCTCACAAAAATAAGGAGGAAATAAGCCATGGGATGATGGCTGACATCCTGGCAAGAGATGAAGCACCCCTGGCCTATCATCTAGGCCCCAAATGAAACCTATGAGAAAGTGACAAGATAAACAAGAGACCAATCACCACAGCAAGTCAGATAACCCAGGAAAGGTCAATGGGGACAGACACCAATGATACCCAACACAACCCAAAGCAGAAGTCCAGAGAGACTTAAGATCTCCACAATAAAGCAGACTTAAAACTCACCCACCACGTCTCAGGGAACTGAGCGGAAGAGGGGATGGAAAGAATGTAAGAGCCACAGTGGGGGAGAATATCCAGAGACATTGCCCCCCCTCAGCAACAATACACAAAGGGGAGGGAAACTGGCTACTTCTAGAGCAATTCATAACCCCCTACCCCATGGACTGAGCCAGTATGTCCACCAAAGAGGATCCCCAGTGGATTGGGGACAGGGAGGAGGGAAATTGGGGTACCATCATAAGATTTGCTCATACAATGTATCCCATTATGGATAATAAAGATATTAAAAAAATACTAACATTGACCTCTGGCCCTCACATGTGCACGCACATATATACATTCACATGCAAACACACACACATACACACACACATAGAAAAAAGAAATAAAGGTGGTTTTTGTTTGCATATTTTATTTTGTTTTCTCATAGATCTGGAGGCTGGGATGTCCAAGTGCATGGTGCCAGCATCTGGGGAGGGCCTTCTTGCTGCATTACATGTTAAGACAGGGCAAGTGTGCCAGCTCAGGTCTCTCTGTACACTGAAGCATATAAGAATGCCATTCTAGGCAGAGAGACAGCATGAATAAAACCATGGAGGCTCACAGGAGCCATTTTGTTCAGGATATCTGAGGGGGACCAATCTTCCTGGGATCACACAGGATTTGAGCAGAACAGAGCCTGAAAGGTAATGTCAGGCAAAACTAGCTGCTTCCAGATCCGGGGAGCCTGGGAGACAAGAAGTGGGTCTATGCAGCCACACCTTGGTTAGCTCGGGATCAGGAGGATGGTACTGGATGATCTTGGCAAACACAGGGGCAGCAGCAGGTGGAGGAGGGAGATGAGCCTCTGCAGGGGCCTTGGTGGAGTTGGCTGAACCTCTCTTCCTAGCACCTATGAACTTGAGACACCCCTTCCCAGTCTCTCCCCATGTCCCTGCTTCCTGGTCTCCCCTGCAGTATGTCCCCATCCATATAATCAGAATAAAGCTGCCTCTCTCTGTTTTCATGGAGATTTACTGGGGGGGGGATGACAACCCCACTTGTCAGGGCTGTTGGCAGAACTCTTGCTTACAAGGCTAATGTCTTAGCTTCCTTGAAGCCCGCATCCCTACTACTGTGGGGACTGAGGCATCTCTGTGCCCCACCAGCCCTGGCCACACCTGTGACACCTGTGCCATCATAGCTACTTGAGCCCCTCCCTGGGCAGGTAGTGAGTGCCTCACAGGCTGAGGGATGTGGCTGAGTTAGTCTCCGTTTCCCCAGTGCCTAGCTAGCTCCTGGCTCACAGGAGAGGCTTCGAACATTTCCGGAAGAATGAACGCAAGCGTGTAAGTGCTTTGTAAATTGCAAAGAATTTACCAAAGTTACTTAATATGCTTCTCCAGAGAGTGAGCCTTGAGCAAACACTTAGTGAAGGAAACAGAGCTAGATTTCAAGGTGAAGGCCAAATTGGAGCTGGGCCTGTGGGGATGCTATGATTTTGGGGGACGGACTCATGTGCTGACACCCTCTTCTCTGCGCCTCTCCCCCACCTTCTGTTCTCTAATCCATACAGTGCAATGTCGCAGCAATACTGACATTTTCCTTATGGGAAATTTGCTATTCCCTCCAACACCCCAAATGGTTTTCCCCATTCTAAACTCAATCATTGCCAAACACTCAAATAATGAAATATTTCATATGGGATGTGAATGGTCCCTTCCTATCTATCTCCATGCTCAATGAAGTAACCACCTCAAGTGTGTATGTCCCTTACCGATGTTTTCTGGGTGCATACAGCAACTTACTTATTTACTTTACTTATTTGTTTTTCCAGAAGCACAGCTCGGCAATTTCCTTAGATCACCTAGCAACACATTGTGGACATTGTTATTTTTTAAATTTATACTGCATTCCTTTTAATGGCCATCGATGCTTTGTGCTATGCAGCACGCATTGCTTATTTAACCAGTCTTCCGCTGATGGGCTCTGGGTTGGGTGAAATGGAAATTGCATTTCGAAGGAGTCAAATGTGGTGAGGACGATGACTGGCTGGAATGAAGGCTTCCTTAATGGTGGGATTTCAGGCAAAGAACATAGCAGTGTATCTTTCCTTCTTTCTCCCATCTCTTTCTCCCTGGGCTGCCTTTATTGTGATGGCAAAATGACCTGTCCCTGTGTCCTCCAAGCCTCTGGTCTTCTTTCTCCGAGGGATGAAGAGACACCCCAGGTTCTGAGCCCTTCGACATGCCCCACTCTGCCAGCATTGCCAGCCCCTTTGTGCACAGCCTCTGGCATTGCTGGGATCTGGCAGCCTGTCTTGTTTAGTCAGCTTGGGGTTTGGCAGAGGGTCTTGACACACACCAGGTACAAACAGAGCAGACAGTGGAGGAGGTGAGGACCAGATGGGGTGAGGGAGGTGGGCTTGTTGAGAGAGAGAGAGTGATTAGAGTGGAGGTCATCCTATCCAGGGAGGTAGGAAGCCTAGAGGACAAACTGCTGTTTGTCTTGGCATCTGGCATTTGGGAAATTCAATGATGCAAACAAGGCCTCCTGCTCTGGTGACCATGAATACTCATGAGGAGCTGTCCCTCTGGAGCAGCTGGGAATTCCTCCAGGCTTGTTAATGAACCTTTTTCTCCAGAGCAGGTGATTTGGGGACAAAGAGTGGGATGTGGGCCTGTGGCCTTTCCTCTCTCCTACCTTTCCCTGGGCTTTCCAACCTTGGGGCAGAGCAGAGGGAGAACAAAAGTCCTGGGGTTCCCAATTGGCAGGTTTGGGTTCTGGGCCTTGAATTTGCCCTACGTCCTCTTCTCTTGTGGAAACTCACAATCTGGGCCACCTCCAGGAAAGAGACCTAAGCAGGAGAGTATTACAGTGAGCTGGATAGAATCATCAATATGGTTTCAAACAAATGGGGAAACTGAGGCTAACAGCATCATTGGCTTGCCTATAATATATGCCATCTGGCAATAGGCGACAGAGCAGGAGTTGAGCCAAGCAATGGAATCAGAATCTTGGTAACATGCGTCCCTGTTCACTCCTGAGGTCACGTAAGTCTATTGATGGGCCCCTAGCATCCCCAGGTCTGATTGATGGTCAGTGGTCATTGTCAGCTTGATTGGGTTTGGAATCACCTAGGAGACATATCTCTGAGTGTGTCTGTGAAAGCATTTCCAGGGGGGGTTTCAGTAAAGTGGGAAGAGCCACTCTGAATGTGGGAGCCAGCATTTTAGGGACTGGGGTCCCAGAGAAAATGAATGGAACAGTAGTGCTCCTATCTCTCTGCTTCTTGACTGTGGATACAGTATGACCAGCCACCTCACACTTCTGCCACCACATTTAGTCCCTCTAGCTGTCAGGTTCTGCATGCCACGATGGACTGTACCCTCAAACTATGAACCAAACAAACCCTTCCTTCCTTTGGTTTCTTCTTGTCAGGTATTTTGTCTCAGCAACAAAAAGGCAACTAATACACGAGGAAATGCCAGCTTAGATGCTGTGCAGCTGGGTATTTAACTGCTTCCCTCGGAGAGCCTGCCCTCTGCACACAGCAGCCTGACTCACATTTTAGCTCTTCTTGGCTCTTAACCACTCATGTCATACTTGGCACAGAAATCCTTACTGAAACATCAATCTTTATGAGGAGCACACGGTTCCTGAACCTCCGTGTGGGGCCTGTCTCTTTTACATGGGTGCGGGGCCTGGTTTCTGAGACCATCTTATGGGGAACACAGGAAAGAAGGTGTGAGTGAGGGCTGTCAGGCTGGGAGAGACGGTCAAAGCTGTGAGTGGATATTGAATGAGAATGTGATAGAGAGAAGAAAGGAATCTCGGAGGTCATCTCTGGGCCATTGGATTTACACTTTTTCTTTCTTTCCCTTAAATATAGTCATTAAACCTTTTCTTTTCAGATGAAACCTTACCCAAAGCCTTACAAATAAAACAACAGTGGAGCCTTTCAAGTGCTGGTGAGATGAGGCACCTGGATTTACCTCTTCTGCTTACTCTTCTCCTGGGCCCTTAACAATAACCCCTGAGCAGGTTGGCTCTGAAACTATGGTCTCCCAGCCTGCTCACTATACAGGTGAAGGACAGAGGCTCAGAAAGGGGTGGGACTTGCTTGATGGATGTGAATTAGGGGTTGGGTCTCATGTGCTTTGGTAGGGGTTAAGCTTTGGGGGTCAGTCAGCAGGTGGGCAGAGTGAACTGGAGAAAGAGAGAGAATTTCTCCAGGCCTAGCTTGGTCTGGATCACAGGGTATCACAGGATGATGGCAGGGAGGCAGGGAGGATACTTCTGCAGCTGCTCTGTCTTCTAGACGGGAAGAGAAAAGGGATTGATTGTCTGCAGGCTTTTTGGGGATCCTGAGTACAGCTGCGGGATCTGGCAGATAGGGAGGAGAAGCTGGTTTGTCCTCTGAAGCCTGCTCACCGAGGTGGGGTGGGGTAGGACCCCCTTCCTGGGTGCTTGGCACCCCAGCTTTTTAAAAATATATATTTATTGTCCATAATGAGTTACATTATTTAGTGGGCAAACAAGGAGTTGTTATCCCCAATTCCCCAATGCCCCCCCATCCCCAATCAGCTGGATATCCTCCTCTGTGAGCCGTCTGGCTCAGTCCTTGGGGCAGGGGATCATGGATAGCCTAGTAGTTAGCCCGGTTCTCCTGGCCCTAGTATGTTGTTACTCAGGGGTGTCTTGCCTCTGGATATTCTCCCCCCACCACAGCTTTCACAATCTTTCCACCCCCTCTTCCGCTCAGTTCCCTGAGTTGTGGTGAGCACCCCAGTTTTGCTATCAGCAAACCACTGCCCATGGAGGGATGTGGGCTTTCATCTCTCTCCACTCTCCTTGCACAGTTGTCTATGGGCTGAGAAGAGCACCCCTCTCCCTGTCCCACAGGGCCTGGGACAGTGGTGGGCAAGGCAGCAGGCCTCTAGAAGGTACTAGAAGGTCCCCAGCAGTCACTCGGGTGATCCCTGAGAGTGGGAAGTCAAGGACAAGGCAGCTCCTGGGAAAGCAGGTCTGCCTGGAAGTGCTTCTAGCTGTTGTCTGTGCCTGGAAGACCTCCCTCCCCTCACAGTGGTCACACAGCAGGACAGTCTCAGTGAGCAAGACTGGAACCACTAAAGCTTCTGAGAAGACCTTCCCGCTCTGCACCACACACCACTCCTATTGTATCCACAGTTCTTATTAAAAGTCACCACTCCTGACAGTGGCCATACCTTCAAGTGACATTAGTCCCTGTTGTGGTGGAGATTTGGGAGTTCATCAATGGCTGGCTGAGCACTGGTTGCAGGGCCCAGAGGTAGGGATAGAGATGAGGAAAGGTAAAGAAGATGCATGTCCCCTCCTCGCCCTCACCCATCACATCCTAGTTTTCAATGCCAGGAAATATAATCAACTGGGCTGCATCATGCTCTTCTAGGGTCTCCTGCTGGATCCTTGCCTTCCAGCTGGGTTGCTTTGGGTAGGCTACTTATTCTCATTACAGAAACCCTAAAAGGGTGTGGTGAGGGTCCAGGGTGATCTTGTGGAGTGTTCAGAGCAGCCAAGTGGGGAGCTGTGTCCCCAGGAGAGGGCTTCAAGCTCATGTTCCTGTCTTCCTGTCTGCCGATTGCTCAGGCTTCAGGTCAGACTCTTCCTTACTGAGTTGCTTTTTATCTCCTCTGGTCCCCTCATCTCAACTCACAGCTGGATCTCTGGCTGCTGTCAGGTTATCTCGCTGCCTATCTGGCTCCCATCTCTCATGCTCCTCCGTTCATCCTGTGTTCTCCCCACCCTTTCATCCCCACCCTCCTTCCTCTCGCTGGCTAGCTTCTTGTCATCTGTCTGGCCAACACTCAGTCCTGTGGCTCTCTGTCCCTGCTCATCACTGCACCTCCCCTCCTTCTCCCCCCTCCCCAGATTTCCCTGGCCCATCCCTCTATTCTCAGTCTTTTCTTTCCCTCCCAGACCTGGTAAAATCTCTTTCCTAGTACTCCCAACCCCCACTTGCACCCAGTAGGCAAACACGGAGTGGCGCAATGCAGGCAGATGGGGACTGAACACAGTCTCCCAAGGAGGTAGGCGAGGGTCGGGTTTGCTAATTCCCCCGCTCTGGGTGGAGGAGGTGGAGGCCCTCATTCAATTATGTCATATCCACTCAGCTGCTTCACCCGGATGATGCAGCACAGCCGCTCACCCTTCCCTGCCAGGACCTAATGGAGAGAGATCTCCTGCCCAGCTGACCACAGGGTCCTCCCGGAATGGGCCCAGCTAGTCTGGCCTCAGGGCTTTGGATGTGCTGTGATTCGCTGCTCACTCTAATTACACCCAGCATAGGCCTCTGGAGTTTGTCCCTCTCACCTTAATCACTATGGAATTGGATCTCATCAGCCCTCATTCCATTACTGCCCTCTTCCACTAGGCCCCTGTGTGCAGGAGCCAGCCTCTCCCATGTGGCAAGAATGGGTGAGTGGGCCAAGGAGATGACCAGAGAGTCAGGGGCTGAGACTTGGCCAACGCTGCTTCTCTGGTCTGCGGTGTAGACTGACTGGGGCAGGCATCGTGGTGGGACGGTGACTGGTATATAGTTTTCACTGAGCCCAGCTGTGCCAGCTGCCATAAGAGATTCCAGAGAAGCCTGGACCTTTTCTCCTTCCTCAAGAGGCTTATCCCAGGGAGACAAAGCCAGCAGAGGGAAACGATTACATGCAACAGTGGCCTGAAACAGAAGTGGATTTCGAGATGGGAGATCAAATACCCAGAGAACAATGTTTATGGGGAGTTTATTGGGCACAGATTCTTTTTTTATTTAACATTTTTATTGGCTTAAAATTATATATATTAACACAACAATATGCTCAGTATAATAGGTTCTTAGATAAAGCCATTGAATCCATGACGACATTCCCTCTTATGCATTAGTTATTCTCTCCCCCCATGATTCTTGCATTCTTTCCATCCCCTCTTCCCCAAATTTCCCTGAGTCATAGTGAGTTTAAATTTTGCATAGTTATTAGGTTTTTAAGAGTCTGTAAATTTGTATTTTGGACAATTTTGGGCACCCTTGGTGCCTCTCTCCATTGTCCTTCCCTAGGTTATCTGCCTTGCTGTGGGAATAGCTCTTTTGCTCATCGTCTCACTTCCTTAGAGGTTGTGTTAGGGCTCTAAATGGTGAGTTTGAGGTGGATGTCTCCTGCTTGGGTGTCCCCCATCAAGTCATGTCTTTTTGGTGGAGTTTGGTTGTTCCCCATTCTCGTTCCTTTCTGAAAAATACAAACAGAGTCTCCAGCGGAGAGTGAGATTATTATTGGTCAATTGAGACAAATATTGCTAGGTTGGTGAGCGTTTGGTGGGTGTAGCCTTTCTGAGGACCTATGGTTAGTGAGGACTTTCCCACATAGATGGGGTTCTTGGTCCCCATTCAGGGTTGCCTTGGGTCCTCTTACCAGTCAGGGGTTCCCTGACTCTGAGCGGATCTCATAGCCAATTAGCCAGCTGTTGATTACCCACCTAGGTTGGGCGCCACTATTGCACAGATGGGCACTTCTTGACTTGCTTGTCTGTGGGCACAGATTCTTTTGTGTACATTATGACATTGAGCCCTCACCATTCTCTGAGGGAGACGTTGTTCTGTTTTTAGGTGAGGCCTAGAGACATTGAGGGGTTCGTGTAGCTGGTGAGTGACAGCATTTAGGACCTGGTACCAGGCTCTTCCTTGCTCCCCATCCCTCAGGACTGGGGGAGTCTGGGGAGAAAGGAGAAAGGAGGGAGGACCCTAGCATTGGGGTGAACAGAGTTTAGTCACATGGATGAGGTCAGTGAGAGGGGGGGACATGGGGGGGGCTGTGCTTCAGTGCACATGGGAAATGAGCCAGGTTAGCAAGGTGGGGGCCTTGCGTGGCTCACAGCATAGTTTTTGGCAGAAGGAATTACATGAAGAATTACCGTGGGGGGGTCAATTGTCTTCTCCCAAGAGTGATATCTGAATCCTAGGCCCCAGTACCTAGGAATGTGACATTAGGAAGCAGGACCTTTGAAGATGGAAAGCTGAATCTCAATATGAGATCATGTTGGATTCCAGGTGGGCTCCGTATCCAATGACTGATACGATATGAGAAACAAGACAGAAGAGAAGGCTGTGTCAGACAGAGTGGAGCGATGTTGTCTTGAGCCCTTGGGTGCCTGGAAGGGGACCCTTTCAGCCTCCATACCTACAAGAATGCATTCTTGATACTCTATGCCTCCTAAGTTGGGGTAATTTGCCCAAGGAGAGTGACAAGTAGGGAAGGCTGGTGAGCAGCTGCTGTCTCTAGGGTAGATTGGGACATATCACCCTCCTGTTGAGGAGTCCCGATGCCTATTGGGCTCCCCAACACATGGCTCATACAGAGAAGTCAGCCTCTGGCTCTTTGCCATAGAGGATGTGTGAATCCCAGGGTGAAGGACCCCAGTGAACCTGGTGAATGTAGCACTTTTAGGTCAAACAGGAAGTGAGCTCTTCCTCACTGTGGGCAGCAAGTCCGCAGAGCATTCTTTGAGAAGAGATTCTTCTCTAAATAAGCTGTGGTTTGTGAGGCACAAATGTTCTCCAAGGTCAGTGACAGCTTGGTCTTCTGTGTAGTGATGTGGGGAAGTGGTGGGATCTTTAAGAAGCAAAGCCTAGCATGAGGTCAACAGGTCATTGGGGGGTGCTGCCTTTGGAAGGGATTAATACTGGGACCCCAGTCTTTTTGACTTTCTGTCACCATGCAATGGCTTCCTCTCATACATGATCCTATCATTGTGATACCATCTGTCACAGAGCCAAGCTGATGCTGGCACCATGCCATTTGAACCTTCAGAACTGTGAGCTAAATAAACATCTTTAATTTCTAAAGTACCCAGCCTCAGGTGTTTTGTTCTAGAAACAGAAGATGGACTAATACAAAATATAAAGGGTTCACCTGGGGCTTTGCTGGCTTGGTGGATGGTGGTGCTAATATATTCAAGGGAATGAAGGATGTTTCAGCCCCCTCTTCCCCTCAGTTTCCTGAGTCAAGGTGGGTGAGTATTAAGGCTGCTTTATTGTTGAGGTCTTAGGGGCCTTTGTAATTCTGCTTTAGGTTGTGTTGAAAATTGTTGGTGTTGGAAAGATTATAAGAGCCATGGTGGAGGAGAATGTCCAGAGACATGGCCCCCCTCAATAACAACATACAAAGAGGGGTGGAACCGGGTTGACTCCTAGGCTATCCATAACCCCCTACCCAATGGACTGATCCAGACTACCCATGGAGGAGGATACCCAGCTGATTGGGGACAGGGAGGAGGGAAATTGGGGAACTGGGGACACCAACAGTTCATTTGCTCATTCAGTGTATCTAATTATGGATAATAAAGATATAATTAAAAAAACAAAAACAAAAAAGGATGTTTCAGGATGAACATATAGACAGACAACTGCTCTCAACTTCTGTCCCAGAGGTCACCTCTTCATGTAGGACAGGTGGGCTGAACGGAGTTTTGGCCCAGGTGGGGAGAAGTGTTGATCCAGGCTAGTCGTTCTGTAAGGATGGGTGGATTTTTCTAGTTTCACTTTTTCCCACTCTTCCTGAGTGACAAATGAGACTCGTGCCTGGACGTCTTAAGGCTGGTTTCCCTGAGTGGCTCCTGGATCCATCTCCAGCTTCCACTTAAAGAGCAGCATTAAACAAGATAAGCTTGCGTTTTGTTACTAGGATTTATGATAGACTGAGAAATCTCCGTGGAGGTTGATGACAGCTAAATGAAGGGCATCTTAAGACAGGAGCAGAAATATGGAGCTCTGGGACTCCAGAAGGCTCTAGAAGAGGTTGGGTGCATGAGTGGGGGTCAGGAGAAGCGCAAGGGGACCCCAGGGAGGGGAGGAAAGACAGGCCAGGAACCATTTATTTGACCACAGATCTCAGTGCCTAGAATGTTCCTCTCTCCTGCTCGCTGATGGCAGTTCTATTTGGTGGTGGTTTTTCCTCTGTGGAGGGGTGGGTGTGAGGCTTTTCCATCACACCTGCATCCGAGTCACCCTCTTTCCCCTGAGGCTCCTGCTCCTGCCAGTCACTTACAGTGGGGCCCAAGTAGTCTAGGTCACTGTCTCTTCTTACTGTCTAGCTGAGGGCGGCCTCCATTTTCCTTTCTGCCATTTTCTTTTCTCTACTCGGAGCCCCCCTCTTCCCTCTTTAGCTGCGAACACCCCCAAAGCTGTTTGTGCACAGGTGTCTACACATGCATGCACATGTACTTTTGCAGGTGTGCAGGACATGTTGAACACATCCATATGCCCGAGGCTCCAATCCCAAGGCCGCTGTCCTTCCTCTGGGCATTAGCTCTTATCAGACTTTCAGAGAGGTGAAAACCACAGAAGGGGCCTGGGACTGTGTCAAGCCAATCTGGTCTGCTCTCTAGTCCTCCCCCACACCTCCCTTAGGCCTAATATCTTGCAGTCTCCCCTCCCCAAACTGTACTGTTTGAGTCCGGAAGGACCCAGCCTTGTTCTGATGAGGACACTGAGCCTATGACATGGCTGTTTGAGGTCATCCAATCAGGGCCTGGCAAAGCTAGGGCAGGGTGTGGACCAGTTTTGGTGATATTCGGGTATACGCTGGTGAACAGGCTCTGTTAGAATGCTTTTCTCGTGGGGCTGGAATTGGTTCCAAAGAGGAGAGTTGGGGAGGGCTATTGATGTCAGTAGGATTGGGGGCCAAGTAGCTCATAAATTTCAGGTGAGACCTGAGTTTTGGGGAATCAGATTATGTACTTTGTTGCACTGCTGTTTATAGATGTTATGGATTTGTGCCCAGGGTGTGTGCATGGGTGACCTTCCCTACCTGATGGCTACTGGAGACCCAGGTTCCTGCCTGTCTTCTCTCCGGAGCTCTGGCATCTCTCTCTGCACTCCAGGAAGCTGTGTGCTGGGAGGCCTCTTCTCTCCAGATGTCATGATGCCCTGGCTTGTCACCGGGCTTTCCTTCTCTTCTGGCCCCTCCTCTCTCCCACCTCTCTCCTCTTCATGGCCTCTCTGACACCTCTGACCACTATTGGCTCTCTTGTTTGGCATTTTCTGGCACTTTCCCATCTGTGTCTACCCTGAAGCTCAAACCTACAAGCAAGCACCTGTAACCCCTGAGCCATAGCTCCAGCCCAGAATTTGGTGTTATCTTTACATGTCACCATTTGACTATTTCAAAATACAAAAGCCATTCTTAGATTGTGGGCTGGGCCAACATAAGGTTTGGTATCTGACCTGTGGGCTGTGACCTGCTTGCTGACTCTGACTGGGAACATGGAAGAAGCCTGTGGGACAAGCTGAGGCTAGGAGGGCAAGTTCAAGTTCACATCGAACAGAGTTTTGAGTTTTTAATTTTTGAGCTTTTAAAAATTCTTTAGCTTTAAGTTTCACAGT
>PVHP010041549.1:0-15371 GCA_004024765.1 Zapus hudsonius | reverse complement strand
CCACTCTTTTGATTGTATAGTTTGTTTTCAAGGTAGGGTCTCACTCTAGCCCAGGCTGACCTGGAATTCACTGTGTAGTCTCAGGGTGGCCTTGAACTCATGGTGATCCTCCTACCTCTGCCTCCTGAGTGCTGGGATTAAAGGCGTGCGACACCTCGCCCAGCATGCGCCACCACACCTGGCGCTATTTTTTTTTAAATGTGGTGTAATTTATAGGAAAAGACTGGTTTGAGATATTGAATTTTGTCCATCAGTATTTGTATGGTCATTATTCACTTGTCCTGGTTACTGGTTGGTGATTTTGCCTGACTATTCTTACCTGCCTTGCTACTCTCTAAAGGTAGACGTGGGTCTGATGTAAAATGCATGGGAATAAGATTTACCTACTTCCCTGGACTCGTGCTTCCCATAATTCTTACATACACGCTACTGAGATGACCAGGAACCCTTCATTAGGGCCGTCGGCTGCAAGTAGAGGACTTGCGCTCACTACACCCCTGGTTTCACAGTTACACAGGCTTAAGTTCAAATGTCCGTTCTGCCACTTACTTTCAGAATTAGTTTGAGTAAGTGACTTACTCTCTTTAAACCTAAGTCTCCTCACGTATGGAAAGGGGAGTATGCCATCTTATATTGTTGAAAGGAACACGAGATACATTTAAAAACAGCAAGTATAATACTTCAATTAAGATGTATGTGGTCAGCAAAGTGATAACTAGTGTTAATGCCAGAAAGTAATTATTAGTAAATACAATCATTGAAGTTTGTAGGTAATAAACCTTCTTAAAGTCTTGTGAGATTTGTGAAAATAAGACATTGGTCTTTTTTGTATTTAAAGATGGTATGGGTATGTTAATTTTCTTGGGAATAATCTAATGCTTTTCATGTTCATTTCTTTGGTTCTTTCTCAGATGTGGAAGAGCTGATACCAGCATTGGACTTACTTTGCTCAGCAATTAGAGAGAGTGATTCTGAAACCCAAAGCAAACACTTTTCAGAACAATTACTTAATCTTACACTATCTTTCCTTCACAAACAAATAAAGGAGCTTTTTATTCACACTGAAGGTAAGACCAGCAGGAAGGAAGGGGGCAATTGCACTATTCCTGTGATACAGCCAGGATAGAAATGTTGCTGGTGTGTGCAAGAGCAGAAGACAGGGGAGTGCCCTTTGCTAAAGGTAAGTAAAATTGAGTGTGTAAAATGGGTTTGGAAATGAGGAAAGTTGACAGAAAGACCTGTAGAAATCATTGTGAAGAAAAAAGAAAAGAAAAAAAAAAGGATAGCTGGGCGTGGTGGCACACGCCTTTAATCCCAGCACTCGGGAGGCAGAGGTAGGAGGATTGCCGTGATTTCAAGGCCACCCTGAGACTACATAGTGAATTCCAGGTCAGCCTGGACTAGAGCGAGACCCTACCTCGAAAAACCAAAAAAAAAAAAAAAATCATTGTGAAGAGTGTGATTAGGGTTACATTCCGCACAGCTACTTATAATTAGGAAAAAAACCTCGGTCTTATTTGTTGGGAAATGCTCATTTTGGAATTTGGCATTTTCTAAAATTCCTTGTGTTCTCCCTCTTTTTTCTCCTTCCCACCTTTATACATACATATGAACACACATATGACATACATGCATACACACATATGAATTGGTGCATTTGTGTTTTCTTTTTAAAAAAATATTTATTTGAGAGAGTGAGAGAGAGAGAGAAAGAGGCAGACAGAGAGAATGGGTGCATCAGGGCCTCAGCCACTGCAAACAGACTCCAGACACATGCACAACCTTGTGCATCTGGCTTTAATGTGGGTAGTGGGGAATCGAACTTTGGTCCTTCTGTTTTGCAGGCAAACACCTTAACCACTAAGCCATCTCTCCAGCCTGCATTTGTGTTTTCTACAGAGTTAGATGAACATCTCCAGAAGGGAGTGGACATTTTGACCAGCTACATTAATGAACTTCGAACTTTCATGATAAAGTTCCCCTGGAAGTCAGCAGATGCTATAGATAAATATGATGACAATGGAAATGTCCCCACAGTAAAGGAGAGTGAAGTATGGGGAAAACTCAGCGTGGTGGTAAGTATAAGTCATTTTTCTTTTGGAAGATTAAGAGAATCTGAAAGAAAAAAAAACCGAAGAAATAGAGTTTTAGAGTTTGTAAAGTTGCATTTTGGACTCTTTGACAAGGGTTTTTATCAGTTTGAGATCTCTAGGCATGACTTCAAATGTATGTCTATGGATTCTGTTTATTCAGTTGAGAGCATAGCAGATTTTCTTATTTTAGACTTGTTTATTGTTAATTTTCATGCATATAATTGTTTTGACCATAATCCCCTCCCATTACCTTCTTTTGTCCTCTTCCTCCTTTCCCTTTCACAGAACCTCTGCATCTTCCCAGCTAGTCCTTCTTCTGTCTTCTTTGATCGGCCTCCCTTTAAATGCCAGGTCTGCCACCTGAATCACAATACACCACCCCTTGCAGTGCTCCCTTATTGACTTGGGACTAGCAGTTTGTTTTATTCTTTATTTGTTTATTTAAGGTCTCACTCTTTATCCCAGGCTGGCCTTGAACTCGCTCTGTTTCCCAGGGTGAGCTTAAACTCGATGCTTTTGCCTCAGCCTTCCAGATAATATATTACCACCATGCCCACCAGAACATCTGTTTGCCTCTCTTTTCACAGCAGAAGTTCCTACAACCAGAACATGCTGCCCTCTGTATGGCTTGGGTACTGGAGGAACCCCTCCACCTATACAGAGCATTGCTACTGGAGAGGCAGAAGCCAAATGGCTTAATCCAGAATCGAGAATACAAATGCTAAGGTTGAGATTCTCCAGGTTCTCGTGACTGTTGCTGGTGCGGGGGTGAAGGAATAGAGATGCAATTGATATGATGACTTTTTCTGTATCTCTTACTCATTCTCCACCCCAAAATTACTTTTCTTGCTAGTTTTTTGGCTGCTTTTTCTTTTCTTCATAGATCTCCCTTCCTGTGTTCTTCCCTTTAATATTGTTTGTTCTAGGAGCTACCAGTGATCCTCTGCCGGGTTTTCCTTAAAGTCAGCGATTTATGATTTTTTTTTTTTAGGCAGAAACTCCATGTGTGTGCTTAAATTTTTATGTGTTTATTTGAACATATGTGTATGTGTATGTATATGTGTATGGGGGCAGAGTATATCAGGGTCTCTTGTCACTGCAAATGAATGCCCCTACAGCTTTATTGGGTGGCTAGGACATTGAACCCGACCTAGTAGACTTTGCAAGCAAGTACATTTAAACACTGAGTCATCTGTGTGTGTTTTCTTTTTTTTGGGGGGGGGGGCACAGTTTACTCTGATGATAGCTATGGACTCTGTCACCAAAACCATGCCTGGGAATGTGTGCATGTGCACATGCATACAGTTTGCATGTGACTTGATGCATTTTACAGTCTCTCTCTCTCTCTCTCTCTCTCTCTCTCTCTCTCTCTCTCTCTCTCTCTCTCTTTGGCTTTACGAGGTAGGGTCTCACTCTAGGCCAGGCTGACCTGGAATTCACTATGTAATCTCAGGGTGGCCTTGAACTCATGGTAATCCTCCTACCTCTGCCTCCCGAGTGCTGGGATTAAAGGTGTGCGCCACCACGCCCGGCTTCCATTTTACCTTCTCTTGATTGCCCAGGTTCCGAATGCCTCCTTTCTGTTCTCTCTGGGACTTTGAGCATCAGATTGGGTCCTTGTTTTTCAGTAACCTTTCAATATCTCAGGATTATGGCCTTGAATACCTTCCAGCCCATTCTCCACACTACTTCCTATTTTTCCTAAAATATATATCTGATAATATGAAATGTGATCCCTTGTTTTGTAAGGGGTTTCCAGTGAGTCTACATAAATTTCATGATAGAAAATACCTCATACATATACAAGGCCCTTGCTGATGGAGCCTCAGCTTTTCTTACTGGTCTCTAATAATTCTTTTGCTTCATCAGTTACTTCTACTAAGAAGTCCCCACCATTTTTTCCTCATGTATGTGTATCTCTTCTGCACCTTCAGTAGCCTCTTGGGATACTTTTATCACAGCCCTTATCAGAGAGTACTGTAACTATTTCTTGTATGTCTTCCACTAGAGTGTGAGCTGTTTTAGTCAGTTTCATATCCCCTGTGCCTTGCCTCAAATCCAGAAGTCAGTTTTTAGTAAAGGTTCCTTAGTAGGTATAAATGTATAAGCTCCATGTTGATAATCATAATAAACAAATGAAAATGAACTTACCAACATTGTTCTTTTCCCTAGGAAGTTATTACCAGAGCCATTTTAGATAATAAAATACCCGAGGCCCAAGCCTTCTTCAGGATCAGTGGTCATTCTGCTCACAGGCTTGAGGAACTGACAAGGGTGGGCCTAGATCTGGTCTTTGACAATTTAAAAAAGAACAATATAGAGCCCGCCTCCGAACTATTGAAGAATATGGTGAGTGGCATAGTGCATTTCTCCATTTGTCTGATCTTCAAGTCCCTAATGTATAGGGTCTATACTCCTTTTCCATTTTGTATAAGATAGCATCTCACTCTAGCCCAGGATGACCTAAGACTAACTAAGTAGCCTTTGCTTCCTGCCATAGTCTCCAGAGTATTGGGATTATAGGCATGAACCACCACACCTGGTGTGCCCCCCTCTCTCTCTGTAGCCCAGCCTGGCATTGAACTATCTTCTTGCCTCAGCCTCCCAAGTACTAGGATTGCAAGCATGCACCACCACACCCTAAGTCTGTGAGACAGTGCTTTTCATGAAAGTCTTCACATGTAATTGCATGTATTAGAGCCTTATTATTTGTTGAAGGATATTGTATGTTATTTATGTGATCCCTTATAGCTCCATTTGAGCTAGGTTTTTTTTTTTTTTTTTTTTTTTTTTCTGAGTTTGGGTCTCACAGTAGCTCAGGCTGACCTGGAATTCACTATGTAGTCTCAGGCTGGCCTCAAACTCACAGCAGTCCTTTTAACTCAGCATCCAAGAGCTAGGGTTAAAGGCATGCACCACCATGCCTGGCTCCATTTGAACTTTTTGGGGGGTTGTTCTCTTGCTTGGGGCTTCGTGGCTCCTGATTTTGCTTCATTTGGGAAGAGAAGTCCTAGAGGTAGGTCTCCTGGACTAAACTGAGATTTGGCTCTATTCTGCATGTTTGGGTTCTGAAAGTGCAGAGGAGTGAACTAACTGGGCAAAGGGTCATTGTTTACATCCACCTTTGTTTTCAGCTAAGTCCCTTAGCAACTGCTTGTAGTCTGGGTCCTGTGGTAGTATATGATTACTTTAAATCTTTTCCTGGTTTGCCTTTGCTCTGGCAAAAGGCATAAGCACTTTAGGGATAAACAGTAAATACATATAATTGATGTGAGAAATGATCTTCACAAAAGCAGAGAAGGTATGATATTCTAACAGGATACATGTATGTAATAGAGTAATTCTGTATCTAACATTTATATTCAGTCTCATTACAAAATGTAAGTGTGTTTTTTTCTGTTTACTTTAGGGCTTTGATGTGAAAGATCAGTTGCTCAAGATATGCTTCTATACAACTGATAAAAACATACGGGACTTTTTGGTAGGTACAGGGAGACTATGTAGCTTACATTTTTCATTTTGAGGTAGGGTCTTACAGTGTAACCCAGGCTGGCCTCCAACTCATGAGCTTGTTGCCTCAGCTTCTTGAGTGTTGGCAAAATCCAGCACATACCACCATACCTGGCTATAGTTTAAAGTTTTTACAAAGTCTTGGTAAAAATTTGAAAAGAAAATTTAAAAATGAATAATTTTAATATTCAGGTAATATCTAATAAGGAAACATGGCAAGCCTTTTTAATGATTATTTTGCATTTATGGCAATGTAAAAATCATATTAACTTCAAAAATGTAAAATGTAATTTCTCTTTCTTTCTCTTCTCTCTCTCTCTTTTTCTGGTACTGTGAATAAACTCAGGGTCTCAGGCATACTAGACAAGCACTCTATCATTAAGCTATATACCAGCCCCAAAATACAATTAGTAAATGGCATTTAATCTCATGATTCCGCTTTGCAAATGTTCTTGGTTTTGATGAGGTTATTAATTACTTTTTATTCAAGGTTGAAATTTTAAAAGAAAAAAAATATTTTTCTGAACAAGAAAAAAGAACTATAGACTTCGTGCATCAAGTTGAGAAGTTTTATTCAGGATGTTTCCAAGAAAATATACAGATCCAGTCGTTCCCCAGGTAGTCTCATTAGTCACCTTTGGTAATATTGGAAGAATGTTGGAGTAATGTTTAGTTTGCAGTAAATGTGGAACGAAGCTCATTTTCCCCAGGAAGATAGAAATTGTGTCTTGACCTTCATAATGGGAGGAAAAGATGATGATATTGAAACAAAATAAAGACTAATTGAGAGGGGGAGGGATATGATGGAGGGTGGATTTGAGAAGGGTGAGGAGGGAATTATCATGGTTTATTCTCTATAATTATGGAAGCTGTTAATTTAAAAAGCTAAAGAAATTGTGTCTTGAAGAAGAGAATCAGGAACTTTCTTTTTTTTTTTTTTTTTTTGGTTTTTCAAGGTAGGGTCTTGCTCTAGCCCAGGCTGACCTGGAATTACGATGTAGTCTCAGGGTGGCCTTGAACACACTGCGATCCTCCTACCTCTGCCTCCCGAGTGCTGGGATGAAAGGCGTGCGCCACCTCGCCCGGCGAGAATCAGGAACTTTCTGTCACTTCAATATTTGTAATCAGAATTATATATTCTTCCAGAGTAGAAGCCCTTGAGCAGATAAAACAGAAATGTCCTTTTCTCAAAATTAAAAAAACAAACAAATAAATACAATGTCACTGTTTTTAGGTATTGGATAAAGGACCAAGACTTTTTTAAACACAAATCTGTTTTGGATGCATTCCTCAAATATGATCATAAAGATGATTTGAACAAACAAGACCATAGAATTGCATTAAATTGGGCTCAATGGTGGGATCAGCCCACACAAGAACATATCCTTCTCCCCAGGATAAGTCCAGAAGGTAAGTATGAGAGAGCCCAAAATATGAGCATGTTGAATGAAGATGAAGCTACAAATTAGTATTTGAATATTTTGGGGTCTCTATTTAGAAATCCTTTTGAGGGGAAAACATATACAGTTTCTTTAAAATCCATGTCATTACATTAATACCTTTTGCTTGACTCTGAGGTTTCGTCATGGGTTTATAATTGGTAGTGAAAGAAAACAGTCATAAGATTCAGTGAATGGAGATTTCATGGCTTAAAAGTTCTCATCCTAGTTTCAAAGTATAATTCTTTGTCTCGAGTTCTTCTTGTGTAAGCTGAGGACTCATACCATACCAGGCTCTAAGAATAGGCAACATGATGAGCAATGATAATTCACAGACTCCAGTGTGTGTTTACTATTATAGCCCAAGTTTTTATAACAAAGACAAAGAGAGAAGAGGGTTGGACAGATAGGTAAAATGCCCAGCTTTTAATACCTATTTCCCTTTAACCACTGACCATGAGAAACATTTCTCTCTTACTCCAGTTAGTTTTAATTACAAAATGAGTTAAGAAAAAGGGGAAGCCTATAAAAGTAGCAGAGAACCTGAGTAATTCATAGATGAGTATGTCCAGACCATTATGTTTACTCAGTAGTAATTCTATATTGAGTAACATGTCAAGAATTGTAATTCATTGCTGGGTTTTTGTTTTTTGTTTTTTTTTTTTGAGGTAGGTTTTTTTGCACTAGCCCAGGCTGACCTGGAATTCACTATGTACTCTCGGTGGCCTTGAACTCATGACAATTCTCCTACCTCTGCCTCCCAAGTATTGGAATCAAAGGTGTGTGCCACCATGCTCAACTTCATTGCTGTTTTAAAATTGTTTTGTTCTTCATGTAGAACACAAATCATATTCCCCAGAAGTCCTTTGGAGGTACCTCACAGCTCGTCATGATTGGCTAAGCATTACCTTGTGGATTGAAGAATTTCAAACCCAGGAAGCTACTTCACTACAGCAGAGCAAATGGCCTCCTCTGACTGTCGATGTTATTGATCAGAACACTTGCTGTAACAACTACATGAGGAATGAAATCTTAAATAAGCTGGCCAGGTATTAGAATGGTTAATCTCCAGTGGGAAGAATAGCAAAGGCAATAGAAAATGATGGTGAAGAAAATGAAGAGAGCACACAGTTGGTAAAGTACTTGCCTTGCAAGCGTGAGGACCTGAGTTTGATTCCCAAAATCCACTTCATGATAAGAAAAAAAAAAAAAAAAAGCCAGGTGAGCCAGGTGTAGTGGTGCACACCTTTAATCCCAGCATGAAGGAGGCTGAGGTAGGAAGATCCTATGAGTTCAAATACAACCTGGGGATACAGAGTGAATTCCAGGTCAGCCTGGGCTAGAGTGAGACCCTTCCTCAAAAAAAAACTTCAAAGAAACAACTAAAAACAAAACAGATGTGGTAGCATCCTCTTGAAATCCCAGCGCTAAGGAGGCAGATCCCTGGAGCTTACTGATCAGCTTGTCTAGCCTACTTGGAAAGTTCCAAGCTGATCAGAGACTTTATCTCCAAAAAGGTGAAACACACTTTGGGAACAACATCTGAGATTATCTTCCAGCTGCACATGCATGCACACACACCTGTATGTATACTCCCACACCCATGCACACACACCCAGAGAGGAATAGTAGTGATAGAAAGAGAGTGTAGTACAGTAGGTAGAATGTTTGTAGAGCATGTGTGGGGCCTTGTGCTAGATCCTAGTGCTGCAAAACGAAGAGTGTGTAGGGGTGAAAGAGAGAGAGAGGGAGAGAGAGAGAAAGAAAGAGAGAGAGGGAGAGAGATTTGCCTTTGAAATGCCATAAATCCAATGCAGTATTGTTTCATAATATTGTAAAATTTTAAGGGCATTGTCTTATGCTGATGTTTATAAGTCTTCTGCACTTAGTGGTGTAGTGGAAGAGTGCTGGGCCCCTAAAACCATCTGCATTAACTTACACAGTAGTGAATGATAGACTCAAATTCTAGATGTAGGTTCTTCCCAAACAATTTATATATTAGTTTTTCTAGGTAGAGTCTCTTTTAACAGAGAGTAAAATTTATTTTAAAGCTGCAGCAGTTAAGACAGTGGTAGAGACAAACAGACCAACAGAACAGAAGAATGGGTTCACAAACAGACCTATAGATGTATGTACATAAATAAACATATTTTTCATAAAAAATATTTTAAAGATGGTCTTAGAGCATATTTAGACAGTAAGAAGTGGCAGCTTTAATTTAGAAAATTATTTTGGTGTAAGTAAAGCAAAGGAGATTTATTATTTATTGGCAAAACAGTAAAAAAATCTTAAAGTGTCACAGCAAGCGTGCCTTGTATTTCAACCAGATCCAAAAGATAGGAAGGAGGAAAGAAAAAATTAGGCTTTGTGAGTTAGAACTCGGAAAATTGGGCAGGCTCATAGTGTAGATTTGCAAGCAATTGCCAATTTGCAAATATTTTTACGTAAGCAGTTAGACTTTAAGCAGTGGAAATGATTTGGTCTATTTTGAACTTCGCACCATTGCTGTATTTTCTTTTGTGTGTGTGTGTGTGTGTGTGTGTGTGTGTGTGTGTGTGTGTGTGTGTGTGCACATGCATATACTTCTTAAGTGTGTGTATGGGTGTGTGTGTACTGCATATGTGTGCATGTGAAGGCCAGAAGTTAATGTTGGGTGTCTTACTAGATGGTCACCCTTCCTCTTCTCCCAGGTAAGGTCTCTTACTGAACTTGGCTAGACTAACAAACCAGGGATTCCGTGTCCCTGTCTCCCCAGCTCTGGGATTCCAGGTGTATACCATCAAGCCTAGCTTTTGACACAGGTTCTGGGGATCCACACTCACATCCTCATGCTTTACCCACTTTACCCACTGGTTCATCTCAGCACTTCTTCTAACTTGCCTCTTAAACTTGACCAACAGGAGTGGGATTTTTCTTGCATCTGAACTGGAAGACTTTGAACTCTTCCTCCGAAGACTGAGCCATGTTGGGGGAGTAATACAAGATGCTCTCCCTGTTCAAAGCTACAAGTCCAAAGAAGGCTGGGATTTCCACTCTCACTTCATTCTCTACTGCTTGGAGCACAGTCTACAGCATCTTCTTTACGTCTATCTTGACTATTACAAGTGAGTTCCCATTTTCTCTTTCCAACCTCTTCTGAGTTGCGTTTTTGCAGGGGGGAAGGAGAGGTTGATACAGGATCTCATGTAGGCCTTGAACTTGCTATATAGCTGAGGATGATCTTGAACTCCTGATCTTCCGCCTCAGCCCCTCAAGTGCTGGGATTGCAGGCATGTACCACTGGTCACCTGAACTGCGTTTTGAGAAAACGATCATCTAGGAGCACTAATTTTGAGACAGTTTCTTCTCTGACACTTGTTAATTCTTTATTTCAGTGACATATGCTACTAAATGCATGTGTGGTCTTTGTTAATATCAATTCTAAAATATCTTGTTAACCTCTCAAATAATTCAACATTAGAATAAAATGATGGGGCTAGGGATGTCTATGAGTGGTAAAGCACCCGCCTATTGTGTGCAAAGCCATGGATTCAATCACCAGCATTGCATGCAAAAAAAAAAAAATCAAATAAAAGGTATGCTTGTATAAGTTTAAAAGAAGAAGATTGTGAAGTTGGGATTTTTGATACTGTTTAAAAAATATTATTTATTTGCAAGCAGAGAGAGAAGAGAGACAGAGAGAATGGGCATACCAGGGCCTCCAGCCATTGCAAATGAACTCCAGATGCATGTGCTACTTTGTGCATCTGGCTTTATGTGGGTACTGGGGAATCAAACTTGGGTCCTTAGGTTTTGCAGGCAAGAAGTGCCCTAACTGCTGAGCTCTCTCCAGCCCTTTGATATTTTTTAAACCAGGAAAATGCTAAACAACTTTGATTTTATAGCTACTATAAGATATATTAGGTTAGCTCTAAAACTTATATTTAGATAGATAGATATCAGTATATACCTGCCTAAGATTAACCTATAGAATCCTATCGGACCCTTGCTGATTGCTGTTGGATCAATGGTAGCAGCTGTAAACATGCTCCATCATGTACGACTCTGTACAGTGCTCTTGGTTGTAGGCTAAGTACCTTACATGCATTTATTCACTTCATTGTCACAAAAAGGAAGCTGAAGCTTTGGGAGAAGTTAGACGGCTTACCTAAGGCACACGTGTAACTTGTTTGTAGCAGAGCCAAGTTCAGTTCCTTTTACTTTTTTTTAGGGGAGGTGTTGAGACAGGGTCTGATAGCTGAGGCTAACCTTGAACCCCTGATCATCCTGCCTTCACCTCTAAAGAACTAGGAGTATGGCCATGTGTCACTGTGCCCAGTTTTCTGTTTGCTTTTGATTCTAGAGCCTACGCTTCTACCCCAATGGAGAATCTTTTTTGTTTTTAATTTTTTGTAGTAAGGACTATGAATTTGAAGAGAGAGTGTATTTCTGCTTAATATCATTGAGATGCTTAAACATGGGAACGTTTTCTTCAAAGCACAGTGACAAAAGAACAACTTTAAGAGCTGTATTTTCAGAGTACCTATTTTAAGCCTTGACTCAATTCTAGCTTCTCTGTAACTCTTTAAAGGTTTTCAAAAACCTTAAGTTCGAAAATGCATAAATGTTTTGTTTTAAAAGCTGGGCATGGTGGCCCATGTTTTTAATCCCAGCACTTGGGAGACAGAGGTAGGAGGATCACTGTGAGTTTAGAGCCATCCTGGAACTACAGTGAGTTCTATATCATCATTGGCCTGTGCTACCTGAGACTTAAACAAACAAAACCACACATACATAAGAGGGTATTTATTTTGTGCTATATTTATTTTGTAATACCAGGATCCTACCAGGATCCTTTTATTGTTGTTCTTTTAGAGCTGTTTATTTGCAGCCCAGGGTCTTGTACATGCTAAGCAAATACTCTTAGCTGCTCTTAGCTGTTTTCAGGTTTGGAGTTTTTTTTTTTTTTTAGATAAGGTCTTGCTATGTAATGGCTGGCCTAGAACTCACAGTCCTCCTCCTCCTACCTTAGCCTCCTATGACTAGATTATTTTTTTTCTAATGTTAGTTATCATTTGTGTAAACTAATGGTCATTCTGTATATTAATCAGAGTTTTGTTTTTTTAAATATAGACTCAGCCCTAGAAATTGTCCTTTTTTGGAAAAGAAAGAATTACATGAAGCTCATCCTTGGTTTGAATTTTTAGTTCAGTGTCGACAAGTTTCTAGTAACTTAACAGGTATGGATGCACTGTGTTCAGTACAAGACCTTTCTTTTTTTTTTTTTTTTTTTCCTTTATTCTCTTTTTTTTTTTAAATATATATTTATTGTCCATAATGAGTTACATTATTTAGTGGGCAAACCATGCGTTGTTATCCCGAATTCCCCAATTCCCCCCCTCCCCATCCCTGATCAGTTGCATATCCTCCTCCGTGGGCTGTCTGTATTAGAAGACCTTTCTTTAGATGAGTCTATTGAATGATATTTAGCTTGTGAACTCTTTACATAAATCATTTGGAGAGTAGTTCAATATCTGACTGTCATCTAGGCTCATACTTTACTTATGAAACAGAAAACAAAAAATGTTGGCCTCTTTCCTGCCAAGAAAAGAGTTGGAGCCAAGATTCTGTAGTTAAATCCCCTCCTCCCACTTCTGCCTCGTGTTTCTGTCATCCTACCAGTCCATCTTAGGCTGAGTGCCTGCTCTCATGTAGATTGACACCCCTTTTACAAGGTGTGTCTTTGAGGTGCCTGCTTTATATATTTTAAAGTGCAAGAGATTTAACCCAGGGCCTTTCACTTGCTAAGCACCTGTTCCACCACTGAGCTGAAAATGGAAAAAAAACAAAATTCTTTGGATGGAATAGATATAGGGGGACTACTGTAATAGAACCTTGCTCCAGTTACAGTCAGATAGGAAAAAACCTTGTTACCTCTAAGGTGTTTAGCTAGTGTTTCCCCAAAATTCTGGGAAAACATAGGCTAGGTGACGACATAACCAATCTCTTTTTCTTTCTCTTTCTTCTTCCTCCCTCCCTCCTCCCTTCCTCTCTTTCATTCTTTTTAAATTTCTGTTTTATTTATTTTTGTTATTGAGACCGGCCGGTCTCATGTAGATGACCTAGAAAGCACTCTATAATGGAGGGTGAACTTGAACCCTTGATCCTCCTGCCTCAAGTACTGGGATTATAGGCATGCACCACTACTTCTAGCTTATTTTATTTTATTTAATACAGGAATCCATAGACAACTACCACAGGTAACACCTCCATAGGTGGATAGCCTAGGCATGTGTGAAAATAGCCACCCTTAGGTAACCATTGGTAATCGTCTCATCATTTAAAAAAAATTTTTTCTTTATTACCCATAATTAGATACATTGAATGAGCAAATAATGTGTTGGTATCCCCAGTTCCCCATATCCCTCTTCCCTGTCCCCAATCAGCTGGATATCCTCCTCCATGGGCAGTCTGGATCATTTTATTGTGGTTTTTTTCCTTGTACTTTCTTTTCATGCCTAGTCTATATTGCATTTTATTCATCCAACAAGTATTTGTTGAGCCCCTACTTCTTGACAAACTATTGTAAATGCTAGGGATTAAACAAGAAACATCTATGTGTATTTTTTCCCCTTGTATAATAAGCATTTTCCTGGAGTCTGAGGGGATGGCTCAGTGGATAAAGTACTTACTGTATAACTCTGAGTACCTGAGTTTGGATTCTCAGACTTTATATTTTATTTTATTTTATTTTGGTTTTTCGAGGTAGGGTCTCGCTGTAGCCCAGGCTGACCTGGAACTCACTCTGTAGTCTCAGGTTGGCCTCGAACTCATGACAATCCTCCTACCTCTGCCTCCTGAGTGCTGGGATTAAAGGCATGTGCCACCACACCCGGCTCCAGACCTTAGATTTTAGAAAGTCAGCAGGAAGCTGTGGCAGGCTTTTGTCAACCCAACATGCATAGTGAGAAGTGAAAAAAGACAGCTGGAAACTTGAGAAAGGAACAGTGGACAAGAGAGCCTGCCTCAAGTGAGGTACAAGGTGAGGACTGACACCCAAAGTTGTCTTTTGAACCTTAGATGCACACCTTACCACCCATACACCCACACAAATACACACACACACTCCTGCATTCTTAGAGACTAAACAGCAACATAATTAATATTCATTCAGTGGATAAGCCCTTAATTTACTCTTCTCATTTTTCTGACATTGAACCTGTTTTCAGTTTTTTCCATTGTAAGTAATAGTTTTGAATATATTTTTACATAAAATGTTGGCTCTTGTTTCCAATGAATAGGTTTTTGTAATAAAATTACTGAGTCAAAGCTGTTTCTGTTTTGAAGGGTCTAACTGTAAGGCCAGATTGCTGCTCAATGGGTTGTACCATTTCATCTGTAATTCCCAACCCTGACCAACTCTAATGCTCAGTAATGCTGATTTGATAGATGATATGTGATTTGTACTTAAATTTCCTCGTTGCTAGTGGACTGTATTTTTGCATGGGCTAGGCATTTCTATTTCTTTCTTTATAAACTGGCTGTTTCTTTTGTTAATTTATCTGTTAGCATCAGTATTTTTGGCCCAGTTTTATACAAGCTCTTTATTGAGGGCATTACTTTTTTTATTTTTTATTAAAATATTTTATTTATTCATTTTCAAGCAGAGAGATACAGAGAGAGAGAAAGATAGAGAGAGAGCACCAGGGCTACCACCTTGTCGGTCTGGCTTATGTGGGTCTTGGGGAATTGAACCCAGGGCCTTAGGCACTGGAGGCAAGTGCCTTAACCACTGAGCCATTTCTCCAGCCCCTGAGCCATCTCTCCAGCTCCTGAGCCATCTCTCCAGCCCAGAGGGCATTACTTCTTAAGATTATCATTTACTGTCCTTTTTCTTCTTGATTCATTATTACTTTTAAGTTTTGTTTGTTCATGATTTTATTTTTATGAAGATTTTTTGTCCTTTATGATGTCTTTTCATAACTTTTTTTTTATTTATTTTTTATTGTCCATAATGAGTTGCATTATTCAGTGGGCAAACAATGAGTTGTTATCCCCAATTCCCTAACGCCCCCCTCCCCATCCCCAATCAGCTGGATATTCTCCTCCGTGGGCCATCTGGATCAGTCCCTGTGGCAGGGGACCCTGGACAGTTTAGTACTTAGCCCGGTCCTCATGGCCCAGGTGTGTTGATACTGGAGGGTACCAAGCCTGTGGATAGTCTCCCCCACCACGGCTCTTACAATCTTTCCGCCCCCTCTTCCGCATAGTTCCCTGATTCGTGGTGGACGAGTGTTAAGGCTGGTTTAAGATCGTGATTTTAGGGGGTCTTTGTGTCGAGGATCGTTGG
>PVHP010041548.1:0-16589 GCA_004024765.1 Zapus hudsonius | reverse complement strand
CAACACAAACTTCCAGACACAAAACGGCCTTGCTATTCATGACTTCTAGTGCCTGATGATACCTACACAAAATGGGAGGAAAAGATGACGACACTGAAATAAACAGAGACTAATTGAGAGGAGGGAGAGATATGGGGATGGAGGGAGGGAATCATAATGGCTTATGGTCTATAATTATGGAAGCTATCAATAAAAAGTTTTTTAAAAAGAAATAACCCTATATTGAAGGAAAGAAAGAGAAAAAAAAGAGAGAGGGAGAGAGGAAGGAGGAAGGAAGGAAAGAAAGAGAGAGGGAGGGAAGGAAGGAAGGAAGGAAAACTGCAGGAATGAGGGTTAGGTAGATCAGGAAGAGTCCTTGGTAATTCAAGGTGGTGAAAGAGGTGGTAGCTTCTCCTTCTTTGCCTGGATGAATTTTCCCATGAGGCTGCCATGGTGGGCAGGCCTGAGGAGCCTCCTAAGACTTGGGAAGTACTGGAGGCACCATAGACCAATCAGTGCCTCGAACCTCCACTCAAGCTGACCAATCACACACTCGGGATAGGTGGGCTTTCCCCTTTCAATAAAAGTTCAGTTCCCACCAAAACTGTGGGTTGTTTCCAGGTTAGGAAGCTCCCTCCTCTGTGAGGAGCTTTTTTTCTTTCCCTCTTAACTCTAAGATAAACTTTATTCTTTTAAGATGCCAAAAAAAAAAAGTGGGAACTTTATAGATAAACTAGATACATTTTTGCATTATGAGATGAAAATGAGACTTTCGGGAATGAGGGTAGAATGCTATAATTTAAAGTGATATGTTTGAGTGTCAAGTTGACAAGATAAGGAGTTGTGATGGTTAAGCTTCAATGTCAACTTGATGGGGTTTAGTATTGCCATGGAAACACGCCTCTGGGTTTGCTATCAGAGTGTTTCCAGAAAGGCATCCCTGAGCAGGGAAGACCTACCTTGAAGGAGGGCAGCACCGAATTCAGGGTGGGGGTCCTGGTCTGAGTCAGAAGAAGAGAGCAACTGAGCACCAGCATTCTTCTCTCTGCTTCCTGGCTGCAGACAATGTGATCTGCCACCTCACACTCCTACCTCTAGGTTTTCCCCACCATGATGGGAGCCAGCATAAACTCTTCCTTCCTCAAGGTGCTTTTTCAGGTACTTGGTTATAGCAACAAGAAAAGTAATCTCAAAAGAAGTGGTTCAGGGACTGGAGAGATGGCTCAGTGGTTAAGGTGTTTGTCTGGAAAGCAGAAGGACCTGAGTTCAATTCCCCAGTACCCACGTGAAGTCAGATGCACAAGGTGGCACATGCGTCTGGAGTTTGTTTGCAGTGGCTGGAGACCCTGGCGCGCCCATTCTCTCTCTCTCTCTCTCCCTCTCGCCAATAAATCAATAAATAAAATATTTTTATTTTAAAAAATAAGTGGGGGCTGGAGAGATGGCTCAGCGGTTAAGGCACTTGCCTCCAGTGCCTAAGGCCCCTGGTTCAATTCCCCAGTACCCATATAAGCCAGACCCACAAGGTGATGGCCCTGGTGCTTTCTCTCTCTCTCTCTCTCTCTCTCTCTCTCTCTCTCTCTCTCTCTCTCTCTCTCTCTCTCTCTCTCTCTGCTTGAAAACGAATAAATAAAATATTTTTAAAAAATTAAAAAAAAAAGTGGTTCAGGCCAGGTGTGGTGGCACATGCCTTTAGTCCCAGCACTCCAGAGGCAGAGATAGGAGGATGGTTGTGAGTTTGAAGCCAGCCTGAAACTACATAGTGAATTCCAGGTCAGCCCGGCCTAAAGTGAGACCCTACATCCAAAAACTAAATAAATAAATAAAAGTGGTTCAGGGCTAGGAGATGGCTCGGTTGTCAAAGGGTCTAATCCCAGCACCCACACAAAGCTGGATGCAAAGTGGCGCACGCATCTGTGATCCCAATGCTCTTACGCGGTGGATGGCAGAGCCCAATGAATCTGAAGTTCATGGCCAGTCTGACAATTCTTTAGAAATCTTATGTGAAAGAAGATGGAGCCCAGACACCTCCAAGTTGTCCTCTTGTAGCGGGGACTGGGCACAGCGGGCGAACACCGGGGCTTCAACGCTTCACTTCCCCCAGAGTTCGTGTCTCAGAATGCCAAAGAACTGGACAATTTCTAAATTTTTTTAATTTATTCATTTTCAAGCAGAGAGATACAGAGGAAAGAGAGAGCAAGCACACCAGGGCCACCACCTTGTGGGTCTGGCATATGTGGGTACTGGAGAATTGAACCTGGGACCTTAGGCACTGAAGGCAAGCACCTTAACTGCTGAGCCATCTCTCCAGCCCAGAACTGGACAACTTCTCCAGAGAGCATCTTCTTAGCACACACTTTTATTCTAGATTAGAGTCGGTTCAGAAGATTTGGGAAAGAGATAGGGGAAGCAGCCCAACCATCATGTCCAGCCACCAGTGTGGGGAGAGCACGTGGGAGAGGTTTTAACAGAATCTATGCCGTTCAGCTAAACAAGCAGGAAAAGAAAAGATCATGAGAAGGAAAGGTTCGGGTGGAAGAGAAGTCCAGCCCCTCACCACAGCCACAGGGTGGGGCTGGGGAGACCTTACCGGTCCCTAGAGAGTCAGAGGTCCTTCTTCTAGGCCATGTGGGTGAGGAAGAGACAGACTTATCTGTTCAGTGAGTATTTCCTGCCCCAGGTGGGCAGGGAGACAGGTGGTTGGTTCATATCTGACCAATCAGTTTTAGCGCCTAGGTTTGAGCTCTAGCCAGACACCTCCAACTCAAGGGGAGGGGGTCTATGGAGCTTGCCTGAAACTATCACACTCTGACCTCCACATGCATGCTGTGACACATGTGCTCATACACACGTGCATGTGTGTGCACACACCCACAGAAAAAAAAACTTACAAAAAAAGGAATGGGTTTATTTTCTTTTGTAATAACGTGCAGACAAAGGATGTGAGCCTCTTAATAGTATACTGAACTATCACACTATCCTATAATTAGATCTCTTTTGTTGTAATTTAGGAAAGGATTATAGTGTTTTAATTTTATTTATTTATTTGCAAGCAGAGAGACAGACAGAATAAGCATGCCAGGATCTCCTCCACTGCAAGCAAACTCCAGATTCATGCACTTAGAGTTCTGGGGAATGGAATTCCAGTCATTAGGTTTTGTAGGCAAGCGCCTTAACCACTGAGCCATCTCCAGCCCCATTCTGACGTTTTATATGTGCAGGATTTTGTGGTCTTGCGACAGGACCCTCAGTTACAAGACGATGTCATATGTGCCTTGCTAGATCTTTGCATCCTTAGCTGGCCATCCTTAAACCCAGCCCGGGATGACATCCTTGATGTCACTGATGATTCTTCCCTTGGACACAGTCAAGCCCTGCTCAGCCCAGAATTCACCCCCCAGCCTCTCCACCTCCAGCCTCCCCTCGACCACTAACTGCTCCTATCTCTTCCCCATTCCCTTCCCTCATTCCTTTCCTTCCTCTCTGCCTGGAGAGCCTCCTCCAACCCCTCTTCAGTAGCTGGATGCAGTCTTCCTCATGCACTCACTCAGGAATTGACCATAGGGACCCAGCAAACAACTAAATGACACACCCCCTCTCCGAAAACATCCTTCCCCTTCTCGAAGTGGCCAATGGGGAGCTTAGCATTATCTGGGATTCATGTTCCCTTTCCCATGTAACTATCAAATCCAATCTAAACTAGAGTCAAACACCAACAGTGTGGGAAGGACTCACTATGTGAAGAAATGAAGAAGGTGTGGTGGCATGTGCCTTTGATTCCAGAACTTGGGATCGCCATGAGTTCAAGGCCATCCTGAGACTACATAGTGAATTCCAGGTCAACCTGGGCTAGAGTGAGACCCTACCTCGAAAACTCGAAAGAACACAGAGAGAGAGAGAGAGAGAGAGAGAGAGAGAGAGAGAGAGAGAGAGAGAGAGAGAGAAATGAAGAAAGATGTTATCAAACCTACTGACTTTAACAAGTTACAGGCTATAACACAGGGACCTTATGAAAACCCTGCTCTCTTTCAATTCAGGCTAACTGAACCCAGGCACAAATATCTAATCTGGACCCTGAGAGCCAAGAGGACCAGGCTATCCTGACTATATCCACTTCCTCTCCTGATATTAAGGCAAAAGCTTCCAAAATTAGAACAAGGACCCCAAATTCCTTTCTCCATTTTATTAGATGTGGCCTACAAGGTTGTTAATAATCAAGAGGTGGCCTCAAGAGCCAGAAGGGACAAACTACCAGATGAAAGGGACAAATAACTTGGCATAATACTTGGCCTTGGCAATTGTCCAGCCTCCGCCTAGCTTGAGAATTCCTAGAGCGCCATCTAGAGGTCGCCTTTCTCAGTGTAAGGGACAGAAGCTGCAGTCACTCTGCTACAGCCCAAGCTGGCCCTGGTCTTGCCATGCTGTCCCCCTATGTGTACATGAACAAAGGAGAACAGCATTGAAAGTTTTAACTCGAACCTCCCCGTGCTGACCTCATGACTCGGGGCTGGCCCCTTGTCTCAGGAAACTAGCAGCTGTGGCTGTCCTGGCTAAGGAGGTCCCCAAACTAATCCTGGGGCAGACTTTAACAGCTCACCTACCCCACTGGGTCCTTGAAGGGCTCAACTCAAGGGCCTTCCATTGGTCCTCAGATAAGGCAATCAAACTCTTCTACAAACTCCAGAGTTTTAAATCCCACCACCTGACCTCCAGATCCTAACCTTGGTCCGCCTTCCTGTGTGGAGACAGTTTACCTTATCTGCAGTGCCAGGCTAGACAGATCTACATGCTCCCCATGTCCCAGGCCTGAAGTCACCTTGGAAGATTTTTTTTCATATATTTTTTTTTTAATTGCCGGGAGTGTTGGGACACAACTTTAATCCCAGCACCCAGGAAGCAGAGGTAGGATCGCCAGGAGTTCAAGACCACCCTGAGACTAATTCCAGCTCAGCCTGGGCTAGAATGCGACACTACCTTGAAAGAAATTTTATTTATTTTATTTGCAAGCATAGAGAGATAGAAGAGAAACAGAAAGAATGGGTGCACCAGGGCCTCCAGCCACTGCAAACAAACTCCAGATGCAAGTGCTTTGTGCATCTGGCTTTATGTGGGTACTAGGGAATTGACCAGGGGCCTTAGGCACTGGAGGCACATGCCTTAACCGCTGAGCCATCTCTCCAGCCCAAAAATATATATATTTTTGGTTTTTTTAGGTAGGGTCTCCCTCTAGCCCAGGCTGACCTGGAATTCACTATATAGTCTCAGGGTGGCCTTGAATTCCTGGTGATCCTCCTACCTCTGCTGGGATTAAAGGCGTGAGCCACCACGCCCGGATTGCATTGTGATACTTCTAATGCTGTTCTTTCTGCATACATCTGCTTTGACTCTCCAGGGTCTCTTGTGTTTCCATATGAGCTTTAGGGTTATTGTTTCCTAGCTCTGTGAAGGATGTCGTCATGGTTTGATCCAGATGTCCCCCACAAACAAATGAATGTGTTCTGAATGCTGATGGCAATTTAGGCGTTAGAACCTCGCTGGAGCTGTGCTGTTGGGGGCGGGTTTATGGGGATTAAAAGCCAGCTTCCCCTTGCCAGTGTTTGTCACACCTTCCTGCCGCTGTTTGCAGTGCTGTGGTGGAGGTGATGCCCACCCCTCTGCTCGTGCCAAATGATGGAAAATGATTCCCTGCCAGGATGGAGTCTCCCCTTGAGTCCATAAGCCTAATAAACCCATTCCTCCACAAGCCGCTTTTGTTTGGGTTCTTTCTGCGCAGCAACTAGAAAGCTGACTGCAACAGATGTCATTGGTATATTGACGCATGGAATCCGCTGCTTTTGGTAATAAGGTCATTTTTACACTATTCATCCTGCCAATCCATGAGCTTGGAAAGGCTTCTCATTTCTAGCGCCTTCTCCAATTTCTTTCTTCATTTTCTTAAAGTTTTTACTGTAGAGATCTTTTACCTTATGAGTCAGCTACTGTGGATGGGATGTTTTTACTAATTTCTTTCTTGTCAAGTTCAGTGGTGGCATATAGGAAAACCACTTATTGGGCTGAAGAGATGGCTTAGCGGTTAAGACATTTGCCTGCAATGCAGAAGGACCTGAGTTCAATTCCCCAGTGCCCATGTAAGACCGGATGCACAAGAGGGTGCATGTGTCTGGAGGCCCTTTCTCTTTCTCTCTCCTCTCTCTCTCTCATAAATAAATAAAATATTTTTAAGAAAAGAAAAGGAAAAACCACTTATTTTTGTATCCTGCCACTTTGCTGAAAGTATTTATCAGATCTAAAAGTTTTCTGATGGAGGCCTTAGAATCTTTTAACTATAAGATCACATCATCTGCAAATACCTAGATTTTTCCTTTCCTTATATTCCTTTTATTTCTCTTGTCACTGTTCTAAGACTTTAGGTACTATATTGAATAAGAGTGAAGAGAGCCAGGCGTGGTGGCACCTGCCTTTAATTCCAGCAGAAGTAGTAGGATCACTGTGAGTTGAAGGCTATCCTGGGACTACAGAGTGAGTTCCAGGTCAGCCTGGACTAGAGCGAGACCCTACCTGGAAAGACAAAACAAAAAAAGAGGGAAGAGAGTGGCACCCTTGCTTCGCTCTTGATTCAGTCATTCCCCGTGTAGTATAGTGTTGACTATAGGTTTTTATTATAGTGTCGTGGTTTGATCCAGGTGTCCCCCAGAAACGTGTTTTGAATGCTCGATCCCCAACTGATGGTGGCATGATCTTCTTAATGTTTCCTTAAATTTGGTTTGCAAGTATTTTTGTAGTTGTTTTCAAGGTAGGGTCTCACTCCAGCCTATGCTGACCTGAAACTTACTCTGTAGACTCAGGCTGGCCTCATACCTCACAGTAATTCTCCTACCTCTGCTTCCTGAGTACTGGGATTAAAGGCATGGGCCACCAGACCTGGCCTGTCATTGTCTCTTTAAAAAATTAGTTGAGAGAGAGAGAGCACACCAAGGCCTTCTTGCCTCTACAAATGAACTCCAGATGCATGTGCCACCTAGTGGGTCTGACTTTATGTGGGCACTGGGGAATCAAACCCAGGCCATCAGCTTTTGCAAGCAAGTGCTTTTAATGGCTGAGCCATCTCTCCAGCCCCTGTCACTGTCTCTTTACCTCTCTCCATGGCCCCTTTTATTTGGAGCCAATACTACACACACACACACACACACACACACACACACACACACACACACACACACATCATAACACAGTAGCAGGTAAGAGCAAACTGCAGACATCCGGGGACCAGATGACAGACTATAATTTATTATGCCCTTCTTTCCTTCCTCTCCTCCCTCATCCCTGGTTCTAGATGCCTGGTACACTGGGTTAAGTTGATCCTTGTCTTAAACTCCTGGATGTCCCCACATCTCTACCTGACCCCCAACTTCACCCCACTTAGCTGCTCCCTGGTGTTGCCCCTTCCTTCTCATAACTGCGGGACTTCTCCCCCCACCCATACCTTTTAGGAAGTGGCACTAATGACACACAAAAAAATGTTCTTTTAAAACATTTGTTTTTGAAAATGTTTTTGTTTATTTGAGAGAGAGAGAGGGAGGGAGGGAGGGAGAGGTGTGTGTGTGTGTGTGTGAGAGAGAGAGAGAGAGAGAGAGAGAGAGAGAGAGAGCACTCCAGAGCCTCTTGCCACTGCAAACAACCTCCAGATGTGTGTGCCCACCACTTTGTACAGTCTGCCTTTACGTGGGTATTGGGGAATTGAACCTGGGCTCTCAGGTTTTGCAAGAAAGCACCTTTAGCCACTGAGCCAGCTCCTCGGCCCCCTAAACATTTCTTTGAAAATAATTATAGACTCACAGAAAGATGTGAGATGTGGAAGATGGGAGTGGGGGCTGGGCCAGCATGTGGGGAAAGCCTGGGAACAGAGCAGGCGGTAGGACATGAATTAGGGTGCGGGACATCCAGCCCTGCATGGCCAGCTCCTTAGGACACCCCAGGGGAGGGAAAGGACACCCGCTGCTCGCTGTGCTTTTTTGTTTATTTTTGTCACGTGTGTGTATGTGTGTAAAGTATTGCGGTGTGCAATGTGTGTGTGCAGATGTGATCGACCCGTGTGCATGCATGCTCTGCTTCCCAGAGGCCGGGGGTTAGAGACATGCTTTTTACCTGGATGCTGGGGGGCTGGGCTGTGAGTCAGACCACATGCTTGGGGCCAGCACCATCACCCACTGAGCGGCCTCCCCAGCCCCCTGGGATTGGCTTGTTTCCACCCAGAGAGCCCTTCCACCTGGAATGCAGTTTCTTGGGGTCAAGTTCTCGGTCTTTGTATAGTCCATAATACTCACAGTAGAAAACCAAGAAGTATATGAATAAATACATCCTGCCTCTGGGAGTCGGTTCTTTCTTTCTTTCTTTCCTTCCTTCTTTTTTTTTAAATATATATTTTATTCATTTTCAAGCAGAGAGATCCAGAGAGAGAAAGAGATAGAGAGCACCAGGGCCACCACCTTGTGGGTCTGGCTTATGTGGGCACTGGGGAATTGAACTAGGAGCCTTAGGCGCTGGAGGCAAGTGCCTTAACCTCTGAGCCATCTCTCCAGCCCCCTTCCTTCTTTTTGTGAGTTCATTTTTAACCAAATTCTTCGACCTTCATACACACTCAAAGTGAGGACAAAGCTATCTTATTTGGTTCATTTGAACTCCTTAATGCGAATGTCAAAACCGTCAGTGAATTGAGCTTTGGAAATCGCTGACAAAGCTTTTAAGGAGCCCACGATCTTGCAAATAACAGCCCTGTAAGGTTTTAATTACCGTGATGTGAAAAAAAGAAACCCTCACTTGACTTCTAGGTGTCCTTCTTTAAAAGGAGCTTAATGAGGCGGTTCACTGAGCCCTGCGCTGGCTCATTAATGACAGTAACGGTGGCAACACGCAGGAAGCCCTTGCGGGGAAGAAGGAAGCGGCTCTCCAGACACGAACTGCTGCAATGATGGCTCTAGCCAAAGAGCCCATTAGATCTAGACTCCCTCTGGTGACCAATTTAGCACACCGTATGTAATACATTTGGAATTAATTGGCTTTTCCAGCCTCTTAGTAGCCTGGGAGGTGCAGAGCGGCTGTGGTTTTTGCCTTGTTAAACCACTCGATATGTCCTCTCAGTGGGGACAGTGAACAGTTGACCCTGGCATCTCTTTAATCCCAGGCCTGCTCACCTGTACCTGGATATCTTCAAGGGGTTTTCTTTTATTTATTTGTAAGCAGAAAGAGAGAAAGAGGGACAGAGAAGAGAGAGAGAGAGAGAGAGAGAGAGAGAGAGAGTGCCAGGGCCTCCAGCCACTGCAATTGAACCCCAGATGCATGCACCACTTTGTGCATCTGGCTTTATGTGGGTACTGGGGAATCAAACCCAGGTCCTTAGGCTTTGCAGGCAAGCTCCTTAACCGCTGAGCCATCTCTCCAGCACCACCACACCTGGATTATGATGTCATTTAACTCCAATGTTTCTCTGCTTCTTTTTTGTTTAGATAACTATCTATTGATGAGAGTGAGGTATTAAAGTCACCCACTAATCCTGTGTTGGGGTCAATGTGAACTTTCTGCTTAGTAATATTTGTTTCATAAAATTTGTTACACCTGTATTTGGTATATAACTGTTTAGAATTATAACATCTTTTTGATAGCTTGTTCCCTTAATCAGCATAAAGTGACATTCTTTGTCTCTTCTGACTAGTATTGGCTTGAAGTCCGTTTTTTCAGATATTACAGTAGCAATGCCTGCTTGCTTCCTGATTTCATTTGCTTGGTATACTTTTTTCCATCCTTCCACCCTAAGGCAATGCCAGTCTTTGACACTTAGGTCTGTGTGCCCGTCCCTGGCTCACCTCCACCCTCTCCATGGCCTCATCTGCTTCTCTGGCCTGTTCTGCCTCCTCCTGGGGCCTGTGCACACCATGCTGGCTCATCCTGACCCATTTATGCATCCACTTTATATCTCTCCAAGGGACAGTTATTTCATGAAGCTGTCCCCTAGAAGTCACTATGGCTACCAACAGCCCACAGTGTGATTCCTGAATTATCCTGGTATTTTTCTGGATGCAAACCACTGGCCTTCAAAATGGCACGGAGGGGCCCTCAGAACACTGAGTACCCAGGGTATTTCTTATTTGTTTAATTTTCATTCTTTTTTATTTATTAGAAGGAAAGATAAAGAATGGGATTGGTGCACCAGGGCCTCTAGCAGCTGCAAACTCCAGACACATGTGCCACCTTGTACATCTGCCTTTATGTGGGTACTGGGGAATCAAGCCTGGATCCTTAGGTTTTACAGGCAAGTGCCTTAGCCACTGAATCCAGAGTATTTCTAAGAAGGCGCAGCTTGTGCAAACCCCTGGTTGCTGGCACTTGCCTCCAGTGCCTAAGGCCCTGGGTTCAATTCCCCAGTACCCACATAAGCCAGACCCACAAGGTAGTGGCCCTGGCGCTCTCTCTCTCTCTCTCTCTCTCTCTCTCTCTCTCTCTCTCTCTCTCTCTCTCTCTCTCTCTGCAAACACGTGGAAAGCCAAAGCAACTGGGGTTAGAAGGTGAAGTTCAAAAGGGCCTGCAAACACATGGAGCCCCCATGTGGCAGACCTGAGTGACAATCTACACATAGTCAATTCAGAGATCGTGCAACAGATGGAGCGGGGAGGTTGAGATTAAAGAGGGGAACACAGGTGACATCAGCTCAAGGGGGAAGTGGGGGAAGAAGGAGAGAGCCCACGTGGCTGATCCAGAGTGGGAATCCACACATGGTGAATTAGAGACCATCAGACAGACAGAGCAGAGACCAGAATTGAAGAGACACTAAAAGGCAGGGTTAGGTCTCCCTTCCCACCAGGCCAGACGGTCCAGTGGGGCTGGGGACGGAGACTCACTTGGGCGAAGCTCAGATGCAGATGAACAGGAACTGGAGGTCTCAGGAAGAAGAGCCTGGGGGGCAGAGAGACCCCGCCCACACCAGGCTGCCACCTTTAGAGGGTGTGGTTCAGGTAGAGGGGGGGGATCTGATTTGTTATCAGATCTGGAGGATGGATCATAGAGTCCACCCATATCTGGGTGAGGTTGGGATCAGCAGAGTGCATCACAGATCAATGTCAGGCACGAGTTCTACTCCAAGTGAGGAGTGTTCATTCTTGTGTCGTGAGAGATCAGGTGTCCGGCATCTTCTGGTCTCCTCTGGGCCTCTGTCCCTAGTGAGACCTGCCCAGCTCTCTCTATTCTGTCCCAATGTCATACATCAGTATTTAATGTGTGATGGATTTTGAGGTCAGCCTAAGTGAAGGAGAAGGGGGGAAATAAAGTTAAGGATAGAAGAGAAAGGACCTAATGCTGGTGTTCAGGGAGCCCACACACAGTTTAGTGAAGAATTGCAGCATGGTGCTAAGAGGGGAAAGAAGAAGGGATTGCAGGCTGGTGATGAAGGTGGTAAACAGGGAACAATAAAAGTTGCTTTAGGGCTGGTGAGATGGCTCAGCGGTTAAGGCACTTGCTTCCAGTGCCTAAGGCCCTAGGTTCAATTCCCCAGGACCCACATAAGTCAGACCCACAAGGTGGTGGCCCTGGTGTACTCTCTCTCTTTCTCTTTCTCTCTCTCCCTCTCTTTCTCTCTGTATCTCTCTGCTTGAAAATAAATAAATGAAATATTTTTTTAATTGCTTTAAGCCGGGCGTGGTGGCGCACGCCTTTAATCCCAGCACTCCGGAGGCAGAGGTAGGAGAATCACTGTGAGTTCAAGGCCACCCTGAGACTACATAGTGAATTCAAGGTCAGCCTGGACTAGAGTGAGACCCTACCTCGAAAAACAAAAACAAAACAAAACAAAAAAAAAAGTTGCTTTAAGCCAGCACTGGGGAGGCAGAGGTAGGAGGATCCCTGTGAGTTCAAGGCCAGCCTGGGACTACAGAGTGAGTTCCAGGTCATCCTGGGCTAGAGTGAGACCCTACCTCCAAAACAAAACAAAAAGTTGTCTTAAGGGAAGCTTCTGCGTCTCCGAGGACAGCTGGCATTTGGTGAGGATGAGAAGGCTTGAGGTGGAGTACACAGCTAATCCAGGCGAATCCGAAGTGTTAGCTGTCTGCATGAGGTACTGTAAGAAAACCCAGAAACTGCTGCTTCTGCTAAAACGGAGTCTTTCTTCACTTGGGCCCACAAGGCATCCTCAAATATAAGTGGAGATTTTAGGATAAAAGCCTGGGCTCCGGAAGCCCCCAGGAAACTACATTGGTAACTCAAGACCTCGAGTGGTGGGCTCTTTTATTTTTGAGAGAGTTGATTTGCATCATGGATCAACCGGGTCCTGAAGGAACTTAAAAGATTCCTCTGTATATATTATGCCTTTTTCTTTTTGGTTTTCACTCTGATATCTCCAAATCCTTACAGGAAGGAAATTCATGCTATATCAGAGACAAACAGTCATATCAGTATGTCTTAATTAATTAGTGTGTGTGTAAGAGCATCAAGCCCTCTTGCCACTACCAACGAATGCCAGAGGCTTGTGCCACTTTTTGCGTCCAGCTTACATGGGCAGACTTGAGAATTGAAAGCTGGCTGGAAGGCCTTGCAATCATGGGCCTTTAACCACTGAGCCATCTTCCCAGCCTTCTGTGTGCTTACTTTAATGGTGGAACTTGGGTCGCGCTAACCGAGGCAACTCTGGAATCAAGCAAAGCGTGCCACATCTGGTTCCCAGGCTCCTGAGGAAAAGGAGGACTGGTGGTCTGGGCATAGGGCTCAGTGGTTAAAGACTTCTGCTTTCAAAGCCCAACATCTGGGTTTGATTCCCCAGGATCCACATAAAGCTGTGTGCACACAATGACACATGCATCTAGAGTTCATTTGCAGTGGCAGAAGGCATTGGTGCACCCATATTCATTCTCTCTCTCTCTCTCTGTCTCTCTCTCTCTGTCTCTCTGTCTCTTTCTCAAATACATAAAAAGTATTTTAAGGGGGAGACTAGTGTTTTTAGTTGTTTCTTTTTTTTTTTTTTTCTGAGGTAGAGTCTCATTCTAGCCTGGGCTGACCTAGAACTCTCTTTGTAGACACAGGCTGGTCTCAAACTCGCAGCAATCCTCCTATCTCTGACTCTGGGAGTGCTGGGATCTGGGACTGGTGTTTTTGGCAAGGTTCAAGTAGAAGGGATGGATGCCTTCTCCATGAGCTCCTTGTCTTTCTCTGCTTGATTTTGTAAATCCCTTTGATTCCTGCTGATCCGTCTCCTGGATGCACCCTTCATGACTAGCACATGTTTGATCCCCAGATGTTACAAAGAAGTTAACTAGGCCTGAGAGGTTGACCTTACATACACAGTTGCTTCAAGACCAGACCAGATTTATGCCTAGAATGTAAACTAGATGCATAAATACCCTGGAACCCCTTCAAGTTGAGCTGGGGCATCTTCCTGGTCCACTGGAATGACTAAAAACTTCACTAACAACGCCACCTACTGGACAAAGAAGTATAGCGCCCTCATATCCAGGATTCATTAATAACTGCACCTGCTCTGATGTGTCCTTTCCAAGAAGTTGTTGGGAAATGTGAACTCATGAAGGCCCAACAAGACCTTATGCAAGAACTCAAATAAATCAAGCATGATCTAGGCAGTTTCCTGGCCAATTATGAGAACTATATAGAGAATTTCAACCTCTCTCCCCAAAATTAGGAGTTTTCTTAGAAAGATTCAATAATTATGAAACAGAACTTAACTAATTCTGAGAGAATGAGAGTGACTCGGGGGCTAGACAATATGCATCTCAATTACATATGACAGATCCCAAGTAGCCATAGGTCTTGAAGCAGTCTTGGTGGCTTCCCAGAGACGGGATTATAAAACCAAGGTCAATATGTAGAAATGTCCACATTTCACTTTTATTTGCCTGAGGGACCAAGAAGCAGTAAAGCCAAACCTGTAAGTCACGCCAACTGGCAACTGTTCACCAGAAGCCTAATGAAAACCCTACTGCATTTTTGGAGTGGGCCATGCAAAAGTCCACTCTAACTGATCCCTCCTCCTTTGGAGAAAAAAAAAAACCCTTCTTCTGGATAGATTATGTACTCAATCTGTTCCTCTTCTAAGAAGAAAATTACAAGATTTGTCATTGGGACCCAAATGTCCATCAATGACCTATTAAATGTACCACATTCTGCTTTTTACAGCCAGGATCAGTAGGGACAAAGAGAGGCTTAAAGCCACCGGGGAAAGAACAAAAGACATGCAGAAGTTCTTGTAGCCTTGTGGGGTGACTTAAAACTCCCACTGGCTCCTCTCCCAGAGGAAATCAACTGGCAAAGGCTATGTCTGTTGGCAGACAGGTCACTGGAAGAGAAATTTCCACCAGAAGGAGGCATTCTCCTAAGACTTCTTGTCCTCAGCGTGGCAAGACAGCACAGTAGAGGGCTTGAAGGAGTGAAGGACCATCAGTGGAGAGCCACAGCGTTGCTCCTGGATTGAGGACGCTCTCAGCACCAGCTGGCTTCTGGCTCAACCATCACCATCAATGGAATGGGTAAATTCTGCAATCAGAACTATAGGTTTTTCTCCTTGCTAGTAATGCCTCCTCTGCTCATCAAATTATTTATTCATTTATTTGCACGTGCGTGTGTATACACTAGGGCCTTTTTTTTACTAATTTACTTATTCATTGCTAATAATTAGAAATACTATATGAACAAGTCTTATGATGGCACCTCCATTTCCCTCCTCCCTGCACCCACTGAGGAGGTCCCTCAGGGGGTTTGCTGGAATAGTCCATGGGATGGGGGTTATGAGTTGTGCAAACTGTAGACAATTTGTTGTTGTTGATTCAGAGAGAGAGAGAGAGAGAGAGAGAGAGAGAGAGAGAGAGAGAGCACGCACCAGGGCCACCACCTTGTGGGTCTGGCTTATATGGGTACTAGGGAATTGAACCAGGGTCTTAGGCATTGGAGGCAAGGGCCTTAACCGCTGAGCCATCTCTCTAGTCCCGGCTCTTCCACTCTTTCTGCCCCCTTTTCCGCAAACTTCCCTAACTGAGCCTTGTTAGTTGAATTTTAAGTCTGCTTTACTGTTGAGCTCTTAAGAGTCTCTGGGTTTCTGCTTTGGACTATTTTGAGTATCCTCAGTGTCTGTCTCCATCACCCTTGCATAGGCTATCTGACTTGCTATGGAGGTAGCTCTCTTGCTCATCTGACCACTTCCTCAAAGGTTTTGTTTGGGCCTTAGATGGTGAGTTAGAGCTCAGCCATCATCTCAGGTCCTGCTGGTGGAATTGGGTTGTCCACAGTTCTCTTTGCCTCCTGAATCTCCAATGGAGAGATCAATATAGGTTAAGTGAGACAAACATTGCTAATTTGGTGAGATTTTAATGGGTGTAGCCTCTCTGTAGACCCATGGTTAGTGGGGTCTTCCCCTAGGAGTCCAAGTTCTTGGTCATCATAAGATTTTGTCTTGGACCCCAGTTCCAGCTAAGGGTTTCTTGCCATTGAGTGGATCTCTTAGCCAGTCAGCAAGCTGTTGGTTACCCACCAAGGTTAAGCACCACTATTACACAGATGAACACTTCTTGCCTTGCTGGTTTCTGCCATACAGCAGTGTCCTTGGCATTCTCAGACTATTTGTCACTGTTGTACAGCAGTGTCCCCTGCTTTCTCAGAATATCATTGACCAATTTCCCCTGGCTGCTCATGTAATACCTTCCAGCACTACGCAGGCTACCATCTGGTGCTGGTTTCCTTTCCAGATCCAGGGGGGTCTCTTGGTGTTGTGTGACAGAAGCCTGTAGTATCTTCAGCAACAGGATCTTATCTTTTGCCTAGGAAGGGTATTCAAGAGCTTTGACAAAAGCCTGTCTTGTTTTAAGGACCTCGTGGGTCTCACCAGGACAGGGAGTTATAGGCCAGAGCCATTTGTTTTAGGATCAGGCTTTCTCCCACCCTCTTCAAGGCCCTTCTTACCAGACGATGCCCACATTTTCCTCAAGAGCTAACTGTCCTAAAATAAGGATTCTATGGTATCGATTCATTATAAGTTTAGATTAGTGTTTATCTCCCGCCACTCTCCCATCCCCTCCCCTCCCCCAATTCTTTCCATCCCTCTTGTCACTTTCATGATTCTCATGTCAGACTTGCTTAGGGCCTTTTTTAAAAAAATATTTTTTATTGATTTGCAAGCAGAGGAAGAGATAGGAGGGAGAGAGAGAGAGAGAGAGAGCCCACCAGAGCCTCCAGCCACTGCAGATGCAAGTACCACTATGCATCTATCTGGCTTTATGTGCGGACTAGGGGAATTAAACCCCCTAAACCTCGGTCATTAGGCTTTGCAGGCAAGCACCTTAACCACTGAGCCATCTCTCCAGTCCTACAGTAGGGTGTTTTGCTGTAGCAAACAAATGCCTGTCCAGCTTTATGTGAACGGCTGGGGAATTTAACCTGGGTCATCAAGCTTTGCAAGCAAATACCTTTAACCGCTGAACCATTTCTCCAGTCCCTCTGTTCATATCTCTTATTCTGAGCTGGGTATGGTGGTACCTGCCTTTAACCCCAGCACTCAGGAGGCAGAGGTAGGAGAATCTCCATCAGTGAGAGGCCACCCTGAGACTACATAATGTATTTCAGATCAG
>PVHP010041547.1:0-15339 GCA_004024765.1 Zapus hudsonius | reverse complement strand
GTCAGAAATGTCAGAAGGATGTGGCCGTTCCTTATCTCTCCCTTGGGGAATACTTCCACTCCCTACTCAGAAGGCCCTTCCTAGAGAATTCAGATTCTGAGAATACTGCTCTGTGAAACCTGGTCCTCCTCACATAGATCTGTGAGCCTATGTGCCACTCCCCATAAAATCCACCATCTGAGCCTCCCTGGGCAAGAGCACCGCCTTGCTTCCTTCTCTTATGTTCTGGTCTCAAGCTCCCTTCTCTTCCCCCTCCTAAAGCCTTTCCTCTAGGCTGTGATTTTCATTCTTTGACTTCATAAGAAAAGGATCCAGAAACACCCCCAAATTATCAGTATGTTGGCATACAAGGAACCCCCAAATTCCTGTGTCACATATGGTAAATTGAAGGCTGGAAACGAGCATAAACAAGACTTGAAACCCTCAGCATTTACATTTTGGAAAACTTCTTACTGGAGATCCATGTGTGTTTGGAGCTCCTCCCATTGCAAATCTAAAGAGTAAACAAATAAAAATGTATGGACATATTACCCAGAACGTGCATGTAACATCAAGACGGCGTTAATTTAATAGTTGCAAACCAGAGACAATGCAGGTGTCAGTAAAGAGTCATAGGATGAATAAAAGCAAATGACTATTTCTAATGCTACAGAATGGAAAAATAGCACACACATAACTGAGTAACAGAAACCATGCACAAAACAGTGCACACTGTGTGATTCTATTCAACTACACCAAGCCTCAGTTAAAGAACCAAAGTCCTTTGGGAGGAAGTGAGTCATGCAAAGTAAGACCACACACAGGGCATCTGTGAACATTCTTCAAGGTCTATAATTATTATTTGCACATATTCCCTATTTTTTTATTTTTCCCTAAATATTTCTAAATGCAGATTCATAACGAGAATTATAACGTGGAAATTAAAACATATCCAAATTTATCACACAGAAGAGGACAATTTTCTATGAGGATTTTCGTACAAGAAAGTAAATCTAATTTTCATGACTCATTTTTAAATTATTTAACTAAAGTTTTGAAAACTGTGAAAGATCAAATTATGATGAAATGTAATATTACACATTAGATGCAAATATATTTGAATATTAATTCAGCATATCCACAGGGTACTCTGGATTAAATGAGAAAAACCTTATGTATAGAACTTTACTGTTAGAAATTTTGTATGCCTGATAGACTGTGTGTTTGCATTAATGAACTTAAACTAGTTTGCCTTATCACCAACTGGAAGTGCCACCAGCCCCTCAAACAATTTTACTGCCAATTAAATGTTTGATCTTTTATGCAAAGCTGCTTATCCTCCAGGCTCCCTAGTTACTATAAATGGCAGCTTGTCTCCTCGCCACCCTTGCCACTGCCCTCTCTTCTATTGATCCTTTCGCCTTATCAGCTCTCACATCTACCACAACCTTTCCAGTCCAGTGATCCACCTAGCACACAAGCCCGGATGACTTCCTCCTAGAACACACCATACACTCTTGTCGTGTCAAGTCTCTTGGTGTCAGTCAGGGCTATGCACATGGATAGTCTTGTGTGTGGACAGCGCTAACCACATTATTCCTTATTATCAAAAACCCTGATTGATTTTATATTGTGTAAACGATGCATCATGTTACCTTAGTTTACTCTCCAAGGCCACCTAAAATTTAGTCCCAAACTGACTTCCAACAGGCAGATTGGGCAGTAGACCAGGAATTCCGTAGTCATGACAGCACCTCTTTCCACACTCCCCTATTATTCAGAATAATCTTTTCCCATTTTTCTACAATTCTCAATCTACCACCACCTTTAAAAAAAATCAATCTGCCATAAAGTTATTTTGCTACTGAGTGAGGTCATGAAAACTATAGAATAAGAGCCTGTTTAAATGGTTTTTGAAATTGATCAGGTTTTAGACTCACCTAAGGAACTTTTAAAATTAGCCAATATTGGGGTCACGTCTGCAGAGATGGGTGGGAGGCGCCGGAGCTGCCGAGTCTATGAATCTTAAAAGAAATCTGTGGCCAGCAGCTCAACGTCAGTCCAGCCTCATTTTAGAAAGCTAATATACTGCAATGTTAAACCGAAGCACTAAGTAGAAAAGAAGGTTCTAGCATATCAGTCATCCCATGCATGACAACAGCTATGGTCACAAAAAGAAGGCTGATGCATAGGCGCAATGCTAGCACCCACTCTTTATATAGCTGTGAAAATTGACCCTCCTTGGCCAGGCCTGGTGGTGCAGGTCTGTGATCCCAGTGATAACAGATAGAAAAAGCATGGTAGCTGTCATAGTCAGCCACACGAATATATCACACACAGAACAGCAAACAGGCAGGAGTGCCAGCCATGGAGAGAATTTCTTCCCCTTTATATAGCCTTAGGGTGGGGTCTTACAACCCGATCCCAGACTTAATGGCTTCCTGAGTCTCTGGAATTTCCTTCCTGCATGGCCCACACAGGAAAGGATGTTTACTTCCAGCTTCTTTGAGCTTCTTTACATCCTGCCCCTTGATGAGAGGCTGCCTTCCTGTAAACATCCTCAGAGACCCACCCAAGATAATGAAAAAGATCAAATTGACAACAAAACCTAACCATCACAGTAGCTTTTACCTGACAGGTAGTCAGCTAGGGACTGGCCCACAGAAACATAGATGCCACATTGCCTGCCCTGGCAGGACTAGAATTCGTGTCTGATCCAGTTTTATTCAGGATGGCTGTAAAGAACAGCCTCTTAATCCCTCCTCAGCAACAACTATCTGTTTCTTCTTCATTTCAGCAGCTTTAGCTCCTGTAGATGTGCCCTGTATAAATCAATGTTCTTTCTGGACCCACCAGTTAATTAGGTCCTTCCCTACACCCCCATGAGCCTAGTGATGAGACTCCTTCTAGACAGATGCCTGGTTCATGTAAATCCCCTGTCCCCTCCCCAGAGGGAGACTTTTCCCTTGGTGATTTCTCCCCCATTTCCTCTGCACCTTTCCAGCCAAGCTGGGACAGAGGACTTCTTTTAGTTTTGGCATGTTCCTGTTTTTCTTTCTCTCTTAACTAAATGAACCTCACAATTTACCTCCTTAAAATGAACCTCACAATTTACCCTTCTCCAAATCTGCATTTTCAAATCTTTGCTAATGTGAACAAGAATTCAAGACTCAAGAGCTACTAGCAAGCTGGAGAGATGGCTCAGCAGTTAAGGTGCTTGCCTGCAGAGCCTAATGACCCACGTCCAACATTCCCCATTGCCCATGTAAAGCCAGCTGCTCGAAGTGACACAGGCATCTGGAGTCCATTTTCAGTGGCTGGAAGCTCTGGGACGCCCATTCTCTCTATCTGTCTCTCTTTTATCTCTCTCTGCTTACAAAGATATAAATAAATTTATTTAAAAAAGAAGAGCTACTAGCCTAGCAGTTCTAATCCCACTCAGAGCTTTCCCCCACGTCACCAACACTTGGGGAGATAAGGTAGGCAGATTTCAGTGAGTTAGAGAGTAACCTAAGCTATAGAGTGAGTTCCAGGTCAGCCTGAGCCAGAGTGAGACCCTGCCTCAAAAAGGGGCTCCTGTTCATAGTATTTTATAATGTTTTTCTGTTTGTTGCTTTGTTTTTCGTGGTAGGGTCTCACTCTAGCCCAGGCTGACCTGGAATTCACTATGTAGTGTCAGGGTGGCCTTGAACTTGATCCTCCTACCTCTGCCTCTTGAATGCTGGGATTAAATGTGTGAGCCACCATGCCCTGTTCATAGTATTTTAATATACAATAAAATACTTTATAAAGGTTAGGACAGTGAAAAAAACAGATTTTGAACAATGTTCAACATTTGAAGAAAGGGAAAAGCACATATACAAAAGCACCCAATAAAACAGTCAAAAATAAATAAATATTGAAAAATTTGGAAAAAAAGCAAACAAGCAAAAATAAAGCTGTTGTACATGGGCGAAACTGGCCTGAAAGCCTCCAATGTTGCATGAGGAACCACTGAGGACAAAAGAAAACAGAGCATGCATCTTTAAAATGCTGGAACAAAGCAAACAAACAGCAAAAACCTATTAACTTCCATATCCCATAAATTTTTCTTTCATGAATACAAGCAGACTCCCAGCTTCTGCCAAAGATGTTAGAAAGCTGGTCAACCCCACTCCTGCCCTTAATGGTAAGAAACACCAAGTTCATCTACAAAAGTGCAATCGTTATTGCACACATCAAAAGTGGAGGAAAGAAAAACGGCCCATTACCATGATATCAAAGGAAAGACAGGTCACCAGCCCTCCTTTAACAAGGCAGCAGGTGAAAGACAAGATCTTCTAGAAGAGGATGAAAACAATCCCACCAGCCTTTTAATGAACTTTGAAAGCCCCAGTGTAAGTAACTGTAAAAGAAGAAACCCTAAAAGTCACAGATGAGGGGCATTTGTCCACTCACAGGACAAGGAGGAGGGACGGGGAAAGGGCAGAGAGCATCCTTCCTGCTGCCTGGAGAGGGGAGTGTCAGGCCCTACAGAAAGCACCCCAGCACCTTCTCCCTTCAGTAGTGACAAACCTGGCCACCAGGGGACAGGCTGCAAAGCCTTGGCAGAGAGGTTCCACTGAGGCTGGGGAAGAATAGAAAAGGAGAAGGAAAAAACAGCCTTTTCTTGAAGAAAGGGCAGGAAGTCATCTCGTACCCTGTTAGATGTCTCCTAATGCAGGGGAGTGGTGGAAAGGGATCACTGAGAGAGCCCACTTCAAGAGCCCAAGGACAGTGGGTCTACACTGGGCTGAGGCTGGACCTGGAAAAGGAGATTCTCAGACCAACCTGGCATTGACCGAGTGAAGAATCTGCTATTGAGGGAAACTCACAGGCATGGACATAGATTCTCAGAGGCCTTCTAATACATGTGTCACTTATGGAAAGGTGTGACACCCATTAGTTAAATGGCATTATGTAACTAAATAAGAATAATGCATGCTATACTATTGAAGATAAATAGCATAGTGGATACATAGGGTGGAAATAGAATAGAATAGAATTGGAGACTTAGAGGATGAGCAAATGATATGATAGATGATACTTGATAGATAACTGATACAAATGATAGACTGGCAGAAAAACAGATAGATGATACTTAGATGCATAGATGACTGATATGATGATGGATAAGTAGATGATAGACAGTTAGATGATAGACAGATAGAAAGAAAGATAGATAGATAGATAGATAGATAGATAGATAGATAGATAGATAGATAGATAGATAGATAAGAGAAAAAGAGAGATGATAGATGATAGGTAAACTAGGTTGGTTTGATAGGTAACGATAAACAGATACAAATTCATTCGTCTACAAAATATCTTGGTAGCTAATACAGGAAGTTATAAATATTGACTACTTTAGGGAGTAGGTTTTGGTGAGGGCTGGGTAATAAGCTTGGACTCTGCTGTGGTCACTTTATTGCCGGCACAAAGCTCGGACCAAGCAGTTTGTAGAAGGAAAGGTTTATTTTGGCTTACAGACTCGAGGAGAAACTCCATGATGGCAGGGAAAACCATAGCTTGAGCAGAGACTGGACATCACCTCCTGGCCAACATCAGGTGGACAACAGCAACAGGAGAGTGTGCCAAACACTGGCAAGGGGAAGCTGGCTATAACCAGGAGGCACTAAATCCCAAATTTCCATCAGCTGGGGACCTAGCATTCAGAGCACATAAATTTTAGGGGGACACCCAATTCAAACCACCACAGCCTCATTATTTTACTCATGACTAAAGTGTTTGAATTATTATTTCAGTATAGGTACATTTCAAATATTTTACGTGAGCTAAATTATTATACTGATGCTAGTAGAGAAGGGGGAAGCTACCACTTTCAAGAATAACCAATAAATTTTTAGATCAATACACCTTTTTGGAAAACACATATATCAAAGGTGTTGAAAATTTTGTTTTTACTTTTTGGGGAGGGTCATAATTTTAATCAGACATACATCCTAAGAAAATAATCCAAAATATGAAAATGCATTTTCCAAATTGCCTTGTTTGATTTTTTTCATGTAATTATAATGTTTAACACCAGAATATCTTAATTTTTATGGCACCTTAAGTTTCATAATGTGCTCATTAGAAATTATTGTTATAAAGACTGCACAGCAACATCCACAATGAGCTAATATGATGGCATTAATTGCAAAGTAAAATATAACAGAGATAATACTGCAAAATCGCATAAAGGCAAAGGTCAAGCTTACTAAATCTGCAGCCTGAAAAAAATTATCATACTAAGCTTAAATCTTCACATGCATAAAATTAAATTAAATTAAAATATCTATTGCTTAAATTTCTCACTAGAACTGAGTGAGAAGCATAGGATGCATACTGTCACTGAGTGAACCATAGATTTCATTATTTTTCTGTAATATGTAAATAGATTTCATATAGACAAACATGCAGAGATAAATGATACTGAAAGTAACTGTCTAATAAATGTGGATAATTTCATTACTGATATTATTGAAATTTTTCCCTTTCGATGTTTTCCAATTTTTATAGCATAGATTATTGTATTACTTTCATAATTTAAAAGATAATATATTAGAAATATGTCTTTTATGAATATGTTTTTAATTGTTTCTGTTTATGACCAATCTACTTCATCTGGAATCACTGTTCATATCAGAACATCCTTCCCATCAGTGTCCTGTCAAATGCCCATTGTTACAAGGAATAGAAATTCTTCCTGTACTCTATAACTGAACTTTAACTGCCTTTAAGTGTGGATCTCTTAGGGTTGGGGGGATGGCTCAGTGGCTAAAGGTGATACCTTCACAAGTTTCCCAATGAGGTGGTATCCCCAAAACCCACCTAAACCTGGAGGCAAAGTGGCTTGTGCATCTATAATCTCAATGCACCTAAGGCCACTGGGCAGTGGAGTCAGTAGAATCCCATAGCTCACGAGACTGGCTAGTCTGACATTCATGGAGGCAAACAAGAGAGACCCTATCTCAAACAAGGTGGAAGGAGAGAATCGGCACCTGGAGGTTGTCCTCTGACACACACACACAGGCACACACACACACACACACACACACACACACACACACACACACTTTGCACATAGTGAGTACAATAAATGTGCCTCTCTTAATTAAATGCTTTCACTGAAAACCTTAACATTTCACAAGAAAGTGCTTTATATTCCATGAACACATGTGCATGTGCAAGCCTCTAGGAGCAAACCATGCTCTAGTCACCTGGAAATTGTAGGAAGAGACTATGGAGTGCAGCTGTGGACCATGCTCCTAAGTGAGGGGCTTGGCTCATCTTGAAGCCAAAGATTTATAAGGCCACTAGACAGTTCCCTGACATACATGTGATTGATGACACTGCCCTAGATCTGACTTTATTCAAATATGTCCCTGTACTGCTGACAACACCCAAATCTCTACAGTTCCAGAAGGCTTGGGAAGCAATTTTCAGGTGAACTGAAGAAGAAAATCACATGTTTGCACCAAGGGAGGTAGCAAATTTATGAAAACAATATGGGTGAGATGACAGATTTGTACTATGATTTTGGTACATCTGCTACGTAAACTCTGGCTTGACAGGGTCTGTGAAGACAAAAACAGGATAGAAAAAAGAAAAACAAAACTCAATTATTGCCCCAAATCCTAACCTATTGAAAATAATCAGAAATTTGGCATAAAGTTAAGAGCTAGTGTGTGTGTGTATGTGTGTATGTGTGTGTGAGTATGAGAGAGAGATTACCTCCCCCACAAAGAAATCTAGAAGAACATTTTAAAGTCAAAACCAAAGTGATTTTGATGCCAAAGAAAGCAATGCTATTTGTGTGTGATTGCAGCTTTGAAGCAAGCACCAACAAAAGTCTTGCTTGGTAAAAATAAACTTTACGTGTTGACTATAAAAATACTCAAGAAATGTCATCAAATGGATGAATTACTAGGTTTTTCCCCCTAACGTGATTTCTTTTAAAATATGCTTTAATATACAAATAGTTTATTCCTTGTGTCATTCCCTTATATCTGGATATTCAAGTAGGTAGGTTCAGGGAAAAGATTAATTAAGACATCCAACCTATAATTCCTGGTAATACAATTTTTTTCATTCTAAAAGTCTGTCAGAGATATTAAATGTTTAGTAATATTAAATATTTACAGTGGTAGCTCCATTTTGTATCAAGAACTCTCTCTAGTCTCGACACACACATCCCAACCTGCAAAACTAAGTTCCAGTAGAGTATTGTGTCATAATCATCTTCAGGAAGTCATAGGTCAATCAAGTTGAGCATGTGCAATAGGAAGGAGTGTTCCAAAATTGTCTGGCATAGCCATTGAAGGTGAAATGAGTAGAAAATTAAAACAAGTACTGAAATGGAATACACATGTCACAAAAGGAGAAGGAGAAATTATCTGGGGTCAGGGGAGAGAAGCAACCAACCAGAGCAAGAGAGAAAGTAAGGAAAGGCAGTGGGGAATGAATCAGAACAAAGAATAGCGGTAACATATGTACAAAAATGTCATAGTGAAATCCATTTCTTTGTAGGCTAACCAATAAAAGAAAGGATTTGTTACGATAAAAATAAAGTAAGTGAAAACAATAGTGAATAATTGGTCTACTTGACCTTGCAACTCCATTTCTGCTTATTATTATTATGTAAAACAGTGACCACAAGGGAAAGCAGCATACATATCCAACCCAGTGATTTCATCAGAGGTGTTCCTAGCAGTCACTCACCAGAGCAAATAAGTCTGTTATTATCTAACCACTTGTGATGGTTAGGTTTAGTTGTCAACTTGACCTTTCTAGTCATCTTGGTGGGTCTCTGAGGATGTTACAGGAAGACAGACAGTCTCTCAGTAGGGGGCAGGATGTAAGGAGGATCAGAAAAACTAGAAATAAACCTTCCTTCCTGAAAGGTCAGTATAGGAAGGAAATTCCAGAAACTCGGGAAGCCATTAAGTCTGGGATAAGGTTACATATAAGTGGAATCGTGCAATATTTGTTCTGTGACTAGCTTCTTACATTTAACACAATGTCCCCTGGGCTCATCCAGGTTGTCCAAAGGGTAGAATTTACTTGATTGAAGGGAGGGAGTATTTTTGTTGCTGTTTGTTTTTGGTACAGGATTTCATTTAACACAGGCTGGCATTGAATTCACCATGTAGCTAAAGATGACCTCGGACTCCCATTCTTCCTTTGTCCATCTGCCCACATTCTGGGAATACAAGTGTGTACCACCATATGCAGCTGGATTTTGTTAATTTTTAGGGCTGGATCATATTTCATTGTTTGTATATATTACATTTTCTTAATCAATCCACCTGTCATTTGTTTCTACAACTTGACTATGGTGATTAATGCTTCAATGAACAAGGAGTAGGGTGCAGACATCCTTCTCAAGATCCTGATTGCAGTATGTCTTTTGGATATAGACTCAGATGGGGGATTGTTGTATTAGAAAGTACTTCTAGTCTTAGTTTTATAAAATAATAAATGAAAAACAAGAAAATCCATTATTGAGAATGAAGGATTTTGAAAGTCAGTAAAGAGAGAATGCTCATGACTATATAAATGAGATACAGTCCATAGAGATAAATCATGTTATGTAAGAGAGAAATAGAATACTTGAGAGAGAAAAAAATGTTTAAATTCAAAGTAAAAAGTAATGGTAAATGGGTTTACAGTATGTAAAGATATATCTTGTTTTCTTAGTTGAAAAAAAAGAAAATGTAAACCATATATCTATATAATCATATTCTATAACTAAAAATCAGTTTATTTTTTTATTATTCAGTTATTTATTTTTATTAATAAATTAAATTATGTAACAGGACCATGTGAAGTGTTGGTAGTAAATGTGTCACATTTTCTTGGTTTATATTGAGTCCATAAATCTTATTTCTGGGAAATGGATTAGAAATGAGGAAAGAATTTTTTTTAAATGCATCTGGGGATCTGGGAAAATAGCAAGGCAGATAAAAGTTCTTGCTGTGCAACATGAGAGCCTGAAAAGGCCTAAGTTCCATTCCCACATACACATAAAGCTGAATGTGGCCACACAAGCCTGAAACCCCATTCCTGTGGGCTCACTGATCAGCCAATCTGACGAACAAACAACAAAAACAAACCAGCAGTGTGAGTTCAATGAAAAAGCAGAAGATGCCTGATATTCGCCTCTGGACTCTACATTCATGTGCACTGGGCACATGCCTCTGCACACACATGTGCATACTCTATGCACACACACATCATCCTCATCACCATCATCCTCTGGATAGAATTGCAAAGTATAGAGAAAAGACTCCATAGAATTTAGAAAGGCATGAAATCTTCTATTCATCCTGCTGTCCCTACCCACTTCCAAACTGATCCAAATAAAACTTCTTGGACTATTTCTCTAAACCTCTTTAAAGAAAATGCTCCCGTGTAAACTCATTGATACCATCAGGGAGAGAAAACATACAAAGGGATTAAGTGTGGGGGGGAAAAAACCTTTAAGTATCTGACCTAACATCTTTTACTGCATCTTTCTTCCTCCGTCTTTAAAAGAATGAAAACTTCCAAGACACTGACAGTACAGGCTACCTCTCTGAATTGCTATGTAGAGCCAAATCTGCTCGTCATTCCGAGACAAAAGAGAGGGGGACACAAAAGCTCTGACAAGCAATCATAGGACAGAAATTAAAGCGTGTTCTACAAGGAGGGCTTCTGAAGTGTATGCTAGCAATTTTGAAGAAACAATACTTCAATTGTTCTTGTGTTCAGGAATAATCTTATTGAAGGTGAAGTTTCCTTGTGTCCGACAGCTCTTCACAAAAATGAAACATTTTCTCTTCAAGTACATCCAACACAAGATGGTGAGATTTAGGCGAGGACTTCAAAAGTGACTAGAATAGACCTCAAAGAGAAAGTTTCTATGACATCGTTTTCTTTCATCCAAATTCTGTATTATTCCAAATAAGTCTTAAAGATTTTTTTCTTATAGTATGGCAAACAATTTCAGCAAGAACTAGAGTTTGGCTTCATCAAATAATCTTGGACAATTTTATGAGGTCTATAAAGAAAAGAATGAAGGTTCTAGCAACACCCAAACTCCCCTAAGCATGGTTTCTAATGATCAACACCATCTTCTTACTTCATGTGTGACTGTCATTTAAATTTGTGAGTAAAAATGTTGTCACTTTTTTCTTCCTTTGTACTTTAAATATATTTTCCTTATGGAAAATGAAATAGACTAAACCCATAAATACCTGTCAACTTCATGCTTGCATTTCTTTTGCTTCAAGTAACAAATAGACCTAGGAAGCTAGCTCAGTTGGTAAAGTGTTTTCCTTGAAAGCATGAATGCCATCCCCAGAACTCACAGTTTTCAAAATGCAAGCTGTAGTGATGGCTCTGATTATAATCCTTGAACCAAAGAAATGGAGGCAGGTGGATTCCAAGGGATCACTGGCTATCCAATCTAGCCTACGTGGTGAGTTACAGTAAGAGACCCTGTCTCAAAAAGAATGGAGAGAGCCTAAGAATGACACCCAAGGCTGGAGATGAAGCTCAGTTCCTAGAAGGCTTGCACGAAGCCCTGGGTTTGGTCCCCAGCATGGCATACACACCGGGTATGATATGTGATGGCACATCCCGATAATAATAACAGTGTGTAAATTTATAATCACTCCATATGGGGTACTAAAGTATTGTGCATGGGATATTTATAATTACTAATTTTTTTCATCCTTTTTAATGATATATCAGTTTCATTGCTACTGTACCCAATTACCACTGACTTAATGGCTATAAATAGCACAAATGTATTATCTTATAGCCCTGGAGGCCTGAAATTTGAAAATGTTCTCTTAATCTATTTGTGCTATTATAATAGAATATTGGAGATTGGATAATTTATTTTAAAAAACCATAAATGTATTTTCCTATAGTTCTAATGCTGAACACTTAAAAAATACTTATTGGTCATTTGTGTTTCCTCTTTTAATAATTGTCTTTCAGTTCATTGGCCCATTTGTTGACAGGCAGTTTTTTTCTTTGGTATTAAATGTTGTTGCATATTCTACTTATCAATCCCCTGTCTGAAGTATAACTGGCAAATATATACTCCAATTCTATAGGTTTACTCTGCTGAGAGTTTCCTTTGTTGTTTAGAAAATTTGAAATGATCCCATATGTCAATTCCTGGGGTCTTTTCCCATGAAATTGGGGTTACATCAGAAAGTTCTCACCTATACATTATCTTGAAGTGTTTTCCTCTAGTAGCTTCAGTACTTCAGATCTTAAATTTGGGGTTTTGATCTATTTTGAATAAGAGATCCATTTAGAGCAGGAGATATAGGCCTAATTCCATTCTTTTGCAGGTAGATATCCAGTTTTACCAGGACCGTTTATGGACTAGACTGTCTTTTTTTCTAATGTATATTATTGATACCATCAAAAATTAGGTGGTCATAGTGACGTGGGCTTCTTTATAGACCCCTGTTTGTGGTCCATTGGTTTACGTGTTTGTTCTCGTGCAAGTACCATTCTGCCTTTGTCACTATGGATCTGGAGCACATGTTGAGATCCGATCATTGTGATAGGCTTGGCAGCCTTCTTCCTCTTAGGATTAGGTTGGCGATCCACAGCCTTTAGGGTTTTCACGGGATCTTAGAAATGTTTTATCTAGCTCTGTGAAGAAGAGAAGTTGAAATTGGAATTTTAAAGTGATTATGCTGAGGCTTGTACTTTTGGGTAGCATAACCATTTTCACAATTTTCATCCTGCCAATCCAGGGATAGGAAAGGTCTTTTTATCATCTAGTGTCTTCTATTTTTTTCAGTGTCTAAAAGTTTTCGTTTTATAGGTTTTTCACTTCTGGGGTTAGGCTTATTCCTAGATATTTAAATTTTCAAAAAGAGATTTTGAATTTTTCAGCAAGATTATTATTGGCATATATTAAAGCTACTAATTTTTGTATTTAGCAACTTTACTTTCAGTCTCATATTGAAAGCATGGTACAAAGTTTCAAGTTCTGGTTCTTAATGATATCGAGATATAAGAAGCTAGAAAACATATTGATACTCAGCCCTTCATATAGCCAAATAAAGTTAGGCTTTCACGGAGCTAGGAATCACTACTGGTTTCTAGAGCAAGGATGGATGTGGAGCACGGGGGAAGGGAGCAGCAATGATCCCTCCCTGAGTTTTCTATTTCTTTTCTTCTGTTTTCACAAAAATTAGACATGAGAGAGAGGAGAGAAGTCAAGATGAAGAGATAAAAATTAGCCTGGTTCTTAACAAAACAAACAATAAAAAAACTTTTCCCAAATTGAATGAAAACTACCCCAATAAGGAAAAAATAGCTCTCATTCTAATTAGTGTGATGGGAACAACTGAAGGCTGTCATTGCTCTCGATATCAACAGAGAAATCTAATTATGTCTTGAACTATTCTAAGACCCCCAGGAAACTTGATGGTTCTCTTAATCCTCCTGAGCCCACGAATACTTAGCACTATGTTTGTATCTTGTGGTGAGGGAAAAATTTGTAAACACACAAAACACCAGACTCTTTTTTCAATGAACCACCAAAATGCTTTATTAAATGAAAACTACATTGAGATTCCATTTTACTCTAGTTAGAAGGTCCACCATTAAGAAAATTCAAAACAAATGTTGACATGGGTATTACTCAGCATGCAAGAGAATATCTCATCTTCCCAATGTTGTCCAAGAAGCAAGGGAGAACAGAAAAGAAAATATAATACCAACCACACTGTCATCTCAGTCTCTGATTTCTAGATGGAGAATGAGGGACTTGCCCTGTCATCGTGAATAACATCCTTCAAGCACCTGATTACAGCAAGTATTTATTCACATCTATTGCATTGGATTCACAAGTTTTTCTATGAGTTTCATAAAAACAGGACAAAGAAGAAACCTTGAAATAAAAAATAGCATATATGCAATATGTTAGACATAAACCCTTACATTTAATAGCTGATATTACTAGATATGGAGCAAATTGTGTGAAATAAAAGAATGATGAAAATGGCAATCATATGTATAAAATTTAACGCATCTCTTAGTCACTGATAGAATTAGCAAACAAAAAACCAATAAAAATAGAGAAAATATAAAGGTCACAATTACCCTAAATGATCAATTGGAAAAGTAAGGAATCTGCAACCTACCAACTATGGACTCTTTTGAAGTGTGCTTAGACCATTTTTCAAAATAGATCATATGCTGAACCAAATAGCAGATTTCCACTGTTAAGGCTGCTGATCATACGGGACATAGTCTCTGACCAAGGTGGAAAAAAGAGAAGCAAACAATGGATAGAGAGCAAATCTTCAAGTATTTAAAACTTACACAATACTTTTGAGGTATAATTTATGCAAAGCAATACACATGTTGCATGTCACTCAATGGATATTTGCAAATGTATACATTTGTGCACTTCATATACTTAAAATTATAAACAGGTAGCATTTTATGTGTGGTTTGTTTTGTGGAACATAAAGTCTATGTTTACCTCATGTTATTTTATATACCCAGATCTGGTTCTTTTGAAACTTTTTATGTTCTGTTCCAGTGACTGGCCGTATCGCTCTTTTTTTCATTGTATTTTGAGAAACATTTGCATTATTACTAGTGGGATCTAATATGAATAAAGTGGCTATAAACACTTTATACATGTCCTTTGGAGAATATAGAAATTAATTTCTATTGAGTGTTTACCTGGGAATACATATGCTGGTATACAATGAGACTATGCTTAGCTTTAATAGATAGCATCAAACAGTATATATTAAACTATTGATTCTTAAAGTTATTCCCTGAGTGGAATTTCTGATGGGATTATGGAAACACAAGTTAAAGATCCCTTTGAATGTATGTATGGTTGGTCTGGAGTAGGGATCATAGATCACATTTCTGACAACTTCTCAAATGATCTGATCTGATGATCTCCGGATCAAATGCCAAGTAATGTCACATTAAATGATTGAACAGACTCAAGGAGTTAATCTTCAGTATATGACTGTTTTTCCTACTCTAAAACACTGAATAAGTTTAATGTGAATGATATTTTTCACATTAAAAGCTGGAAAACACTTAATTAGCTATTTTCATTACAATGTTTTCTTGGGACTGATTCAATATCTTCAACTCCTCATTTTCTTCCATGGCTGCTCTGGGATTGGCTATGCTTAAATACAGTAGTGGCCCACAGTCCTCCTTCAAAGTTCTCAAGAGTCCCTGAAGGTGAATTTTATTGTAGCACTCAGCCTTTCAGATCTGTTTGCATCATTGCGTTTTATGCTAGTCCCTATTCCCATGAACACCAAGTCTCATTAAAGCAGGAAA
>PVHP010041546.1:0-15408 GCA_004024765.1 Zapus hudsonius | reverse complement strand
TTGTTTCTCCATTTCCACAATCGTGTCAGCTGCATACTTGCCTCCACCATGATTTCTCTGTTTTACCCTCAGTTCAATAGTAGATGCTGGCAGTTGAGTCAAGAGCATTAGAGTAGAGGCTGAGAGGATGTGTGGGTTTCAACTCAAAGGGGATAGAAAACTTGGGCCAAAAGAGAGGCTGCGACCATCAACATCTCTCTACATTAACAAATCCTGTCCCCTTTAACCTTTTCTGATCTCACTCCCTGATGGAGAATCTCTTTCACTTTTTCAGAAGGCAGTGAGAGCTGAGGACAACCAAATGTATCAACAAGGCAAGAATAGCTAGCTGACTCCCTGGCAGGAGATGAACCACCCCTGACATCAGCTAGGGACCAGGTGAAACCACATAGCCCTGTGAGATGGGAAGACAGCTGCTTTCATGGTGAGCCTGTCAACCTGTGCAAGGAGAGCTCAACATTAATGTAGACTTAAAACACTAAACACCAACCTTGGCTCAGGGAGTTTTGTGGAAGAGGGACAGAAAGAATCTTAGAGCCACATGGTGGGACGGAGTATCCAGAGGCAATGCCCTGCCACCCAGTGACTGCTACTCTCAAAACTCATAGCCCACAACTCCATGGCCAGGGCACTCAGAGGAGGGGGGACAAGGAAAAGGAAAATTATGGTATCAAAACATGATGTGTCCATAGAAAGGTTCTACTTAATTATAAAGGAGGAGGAGGAAGAAGTAGAGGTGGAGGAGATTGAGGAGGGGGAGGAGGAGGAATTTTTATAACGGTTTAATACAATAGATGGTCTAATGTTTTAGTAAACAATCAAGTTACTGTTCAGAATTGCTCTAATTTAAAAGACAAATTCCCAAGTACTTATAACGTAAAAAACAGTCTAAGATTATATCATGAAACAAATAGAATATTAACATGGAAATAAAGAAACTAATTAGAAGTAGCTGTATCTGACCCCTTATCAGTGCAATAATCAGACCTATTCTTTACTACATCACATCGTATTCCTATTATTTAATCCAGGCTATCATTTGATCAGCTCCTCTGTCAAAGAGCAATCTGAGATAGAACTTTCTTTCTTTTTCTGCTTCATTTATTGCTTTATGACTTTTCAAGTATAGAATAAGTTAAGTAATATAGAAGGTAAGTAAAGAATAGTATAAAATAGTGGCCTCAGCTGACAGTGCAGCGTGAACTGCACACCCTGAAGTAATTGAGGACCAGAAGTCTATGCCCCAGGAGACCTATCACCACAGCCAATCAGTCAACCCAGGATAGACACCAAAGATTTTCAACACAGCTTAAAGCAGAAGTACAGAGACCCTTAAGATCCCAACAATAAAACAGATTTGAAACTCACCCACCATGACTCAGGGAACTGAGTGGAAGAGGGGGGTGGAAAGAATTTAAGAGCCATGGTGGGGGAGAATATCCAGAGACATGCCCCCCCCAGCAACAACACACAAGGTGTGGGGGGAAACCTGGCTGCCTCCTGTGCTATCCATAAACACCTATCCCATGGTTTGATCCAGCTTCCACATAGGAGAATCCCCAGTGGATATGGGATAGGGAGGAGGGAAATGGGGATACCAACATAATATTTGCTAATACAATGTATCTAATTTTGGACAGTAAGAGTTTAAACAAATGTTTAATTAAAAAAAAAGAAGTCTATGCCATCTGACCCTAGTCACAATATATTTATGAGACCCATGTAACAAAAGTTGAACATTCAACATGTTTTAAGAAAAATAACTTTCATGTTTTACTCTTCAACCTGTCTGATGAAATTAATATTTCAATGGACGTGTCCTAGGTCATAGAATACCACTTTTATTCAATTATACAACTATAAGGAAATATTCATATGTTTTCTACTTTAAAAAATTTAGAAGACTTCAGTTTGGGGCCACTGTAAAATGATTATAAGTGCAGATAAATCTTTTATTTATAAAACGTGGTAAAACACAGCTTCTTCTGCCTACCCCCTTCCCAAGACTGACTTGGAACAGTGATTAGAGCAGACCTTAACCCATCTATACATCTTAAAGATGCAACGAGTGATCCTCCTCAATTTCAATCCCATGGACTCTCCACTGTGCTTGTAATTATGAACATACTTCTGGAGTTTTGCCATTTATCCAAGTTTAGAGAGAAAAGAAAGACCTTCAGTTCAGTGGATGAATACTTGGACAGGAGGGAATTACACCTGAAAGCAGTTTTGTTATTCCAATATCTTTTGTAGTATATGCTTCTCCAATAATTCGAGCCATGTACAATATGCACTTCTGTAAGCACTGAGTTATACTGCTAAGTATTCTCTGAACATCAAAGAATGCATCTTACTTATAGTATCAAAAGTTCTAGTATTAATATATGACATGCTGAGAAATAGTTTAAGAGACATGTATTCATTTATCAGGTTTTCTGATACATGATAACAGTTTATAACTATCTCTTTTTGTAACAGGGAGAAATGTTTACTTCCATAAAATGGGTACAGTAATATTGAACGTATTTCCCATTCAAGGAGTATTAATCATTAAAAGTATAAAGTATCATAGGTAGACTAATTTTCAAAAAGATTTTACTCATAAATTCATTGAAAAATATCTGCATTAATTAAATGATCTTCAGTGATTACTCTTAAAAATATAAAATTGAAATTGCTCACCAAAGCAAATTAAAAAATAACCTCTTTGAGCAATATAAATTATCATACACTTACTTGCTAAAATGCTCTATACTGAATGTTATATTTAGGAATTTTCAATAAGGAAAAAATGCTTTTTAATTATCACATATTGAAAACTTAGAAATTAAGGAAAGTATATGTTAAAAATTATGAAATCATTAACATTTTTATTCAGCTATATATGTATATGTGTATTTTTGTATTGTTTTTAATATATATTTAATTTAACATATAACAGATGCTATGTGCTAAATATAAAAATATTTAATTATGACAACATTTTATTCAATAAATATTTTAAAGAAATACAACATACACATATCTGAAGGATGGATCATGTTAACACATGGTATTATGTTCAAAACATATGCAATAAGAAGCTATGCATGATTAATTTTGGTAAAATATGAAAATATTCTAATTGAAAGAAGATTGCATCACATGCTTCAATTCTACATCTTTCCCTGAATCCAGGTGACAAAAGAATTTCTTTGCAAAGGTATAGTACTTTTTTCCTCATGTCATGTGACTTGTTTGGCCAATTAGGTAAAGTAAAAGTGACAGTATGTGGATTCTGAGCCCAAATCTCAAAAGCCTGTGTGATTCCCTCATCTTCGCTGGTAGCTCTGCTGTTGTCAGGAAGATGTCCTTCAGCTAGCCTACTCCATGAAGAGCAAACATTGCTGAAGTGAGCTAGGTCAACCTTCTCAGCTGACATCAACCTACCAGCTGACATTTACATATACCAACAAGTCCATCAAAAGCAGCAGAGCCATTGGAGATGGCCTGCTTTTCTATTGTCCCACCAAGGTTTTGTGTTCCTTATGCCGCATGATTATAGCAATGGGAAACTGATATGGTGAGCTGACAGTCATTTCTTTCCAGGTTAGGTAGTTTAAGGAATGAAGATGAATCCACCAGGGAAATCAGGGAAAGGGCAGAGCATTACGGCATTTACTATTGCAAAGCATTTCCAGGAGAGACAACCACAAATAGATCTGAGACTATTAAGAGATAAAGACACTGGAAGTTTTACACATCAAATCAAAAGAGAGAAGAAAATATCAAAAATAATTAAGGCAAGGTATTCATTGTACAGAAAATAATGAGAGGATATAGAGAAACTCTCTGTAGTATTGTTATTTTAATTTAAAGCTTACAGTACTTATAATTGTAAGAACCTGAAACTTAGCCCTATATTCATTTTAAATTATGTCATTTTAAAAACTCAAATAAAATATGATTTATTCAAAATGGCATGTAGTGTGAACATGAAGGAAATATTCCATTGTTTTTTTAAACATCACCTGGACTGCCATATGATTTCATTGACTGGCATGTGAGTTACATATTTCATACAAACATTGTTGCAGGTATAAGGTCACCAGACCAAAGCATCTGCCTGTACCTGCATGTCAAGCTGTGGCCTTCAGGAAGATTCCTCATTGGGCACTAAGCTGTGACAGTTTCACCATAACGCCTAATGACCAAGCGTTTATTTAGTGAAAGGAGCATATTTGAATAATAAAGTAATTTGTTCATCCTTGACATTAAAGTTAGTGTAATTTGTTGTCATTTTAATTACTGTGTGTATGTAGGAAGATTCATATGGATTTTATTTTAAACAATTTTTAAGTAATATATTTTAGGGTATTCTTATAACAAAACATCTATTATTATATGTTTTACTCCTGAAACTAAGTCACAGGGCTTAACGGTAGAGGTATGTAATAGGAGAAGATAGAAGTGTAAAGAATTTAGAGACTAACTTAATTATTATCAGCAGCACGTCAACATATTAAGACCTGCATGATCTGTGGGCTTTAGAAGCCATATCTAGTAGTAATTCAAAATTATTTGACTGACTGTGGTGGTTTGAGTTAGGTGATCCCCTTAAACTCTTGTGTTTTGAGTGCTGGGTCCCCATCTGGTTGCAATTTGGTAATTGCAGCCTTTAGGAGGGAGTGTATTGGGGGGGGTTGGCTTATGGGTGTTCATCCAGTTTTGCCTTGCCGGTTTTTGGCACACTGTCCAGCTACTGGTGCCCACCAGATGTTGGTGAGGAAGTGATGTCCTGCCTCTGTTCATGCCTCATTTTCCCTTGCCATCATGGAGCTCTTCCTCACATCTGTAAGCCAAAATGAACCTTTTCCTCCCCAAAGCTGCTTTCAGTCAGATGCTTTGTGCCAGCAATGTGAAGGTAACTGCAACAATTTGCCTTAAAAGTCAAACTAGGCTTTAGGTTGGCTAAGTACTGTCCCTTTGATGAGACAAATCTGTGACTTAGCCATTTGACTCCATAGCACAAATAATAAAATTTAGTTTGATTATAACCAAATATAGTGTTGACATAGACTTTTGCCACTGCTCCTCTCAGGATGAGCACTCACACTCTGACAACTTGGGCACAGTTTTAAAGAACTTTATGATTATTAGGAGGAACTCTGAGGTGAGGTCATAAACTGAAAGGATTTTTAAAAAAGAATTCCTGAATAAATCCTCTGGAGATGAAGAAGAAATGCAGAGTTGTATTGGATTCTGAAAGACAGGAATAATACTCAATGTTTTAAATTTTTAAGGAACTCCTAGAAGATTTTGGTACCACTGAGGTCATCAATCATGCTTTAAAGTTTGAGATCTGTTTGTGTGAGATGCATATGGAAATCTGCCATCAAAGGAGAAATTTCAGTAGCTTGTTCTCAGCCATGAAGAAGAAGCATGGCAGACTGAAGTCAACATTTGATACATCTAAAGAAAGAGGGCTGGCAATGGTGACAGTTTGCAGAGCAAGGACCCAGAACCTTCAAGAGAAGGGGTGAAATTCAAACTGTCATACCAAGATCAGCAGTAAATAGAAAGTGACCAAAGAGAGTGACAAGGGAACGTTCACAATAATATGTCCAGAGGAAAGAAAAAAAAGCCTACAAATTGCATTTGAAATGTGCAGAGTGGCAGGAGAGCTGCAGGTTGTGGTGGCTGCCTGGGTCCAATGAACACGTGAAAAGCTGAGTAGCCAATAAGGCACATGTGTGCATGTCAGGATGAGATACCTTAACTGTCTACGTTAGCAATGCATTGTGCAGTTCTGAAGTTCACACTGGCAGAGGCATATAGCTGATTTGGGAGAGACTAAGAAGAGAATAACACACAGGGTAATTCTGATTGAGAGTGACACCGAAAATTAGGACATTATTTGCTAAAGTGCTAATAGAAATTTGCTTAATAGTAACCTAGAAATTTGCAAAAGAAATCCAACAGGAAAAAAAAAAAACATGCAATTATTCCACTGACCTCTCTTATTCCTAGAAACTTAGACCAAGTTCTACCTCCGGTATTATATTAGCACTTACCTTCATTGTATTGAGAAATATTTTGTTGTTGGTTAAAGCAACACTCCTTTTCAATCTTCTCTCTGTCTCTCTGTCTCTCTCTGTCTCTCTGTCTCTGTCTCTTTCTTTCTCTCTCTCTCTTTTCTTTTTTGAGGTAGAGTTTTCCTCTACCTTGGCTGACCTGGAATTCACTATGTAGTCTCAGGTTGGCCCAGAATCTATGGCATTCTTGTTACCTCTGCTCTGCTGGAATTAAAGACCTACCACCATTTCTGGCTTGAACATTTAGTATTTATTATAGATGAAGTTTCATGGGTTATTGGAGTAATATTCCAAATATTCTTATGTTGATTCATAGTGTTAGGTTACTTTTTACCTGAAATAAATAATATTTAACTGACCCCAAATAATTTTGTGCATCCCAAAATTTCCCCCTTTACCTAAAGCAAAACCTTTGGCTGCTGAACATCTAGGTGTGGAAGGGCTCAGAGGATTGCATATGGTAATCCTCTATGGGAAAGCAAATTAAAAACAACATGCACATCGCATATATGACAAAAAATTCAAAACAAGTGTTTTAGATTTGAAAACTCCCTAGCTCTTCCTTAGCCTGACATTGTACCCTAAATGTACTACTGAACTTGGGCTTCCTGCTGGGAGCACAGCAAGTGCCCTCTTTGAGAGAGAGGAGGCTGAGACACTCACACCAACAGGAATGAGTACTTTGAAATTAACTGGGGTTTGGAAATTGATCTGGTAGGTAATAATCTTCTATATCTAACTTGTGATTTGTTCTAATTTTAAAGTTTTAACACATACTCTTTTCAAACAGGGATGACTATTGCACTTGTAAAATAATAGGTCTGGCAACCGACGTTCTGGAGCTCCCCCCTTAGAATGATAAGTTTTGCATGTCAGGAAGGCACAGTCCTGTGACAAATTTATGTATCAAAATGCATATGTTGCTAAAGATAAATAGTAGCAAGCAAATTATCCAATTGTGTCAATAAGTACAGAGAGATGATGAGCATAGACTGATTTGGGCTGCTGTAAGTCTGATTTGTGAGAGATAAGCATTTGCTAAAAGAATCTAAAATATAGCAGAAGTTCACTACTACAATGATCAGGGTCATTATTGGTTTTCTGCATGTGTTTTATTTATTTCCCATACTCCTGAACTTTCTACAGGTAATTTGCTAACATGTTTTATTTTTGTTTTCCCGCTTGTTTGCTAAAGCTACTTCTTTATTTGTTCTTTTTTTGTGAGAAGTGGGTTAACATTGAGCAATTCTGTCATGCTCAGGATTGCAAAATAGACACTTGGCTTCTCACAAGGGAATGTGCATCTTGAGGAGTCGCCATTAGCACTTCCCAATGTGATAACATTCTGGCCATGATATCAATTCAGATTCTCAAATGAGAGCTATGCTTAGTATATTCTATCTTCAAAGGAAGTGATGGGTAAAGAAAAGAAACAGGGACCTCCAAAGCAGAAATATGAAAAATAACTATTTCAAAGATATCATCACATTTTAGACTATGACCTGCTCTTATACAGCAAGGCTTAAATAGATGAAATATCTCTAGAAAAATCATTGTCAAATGAGTGTGCTGCCCAACTGAAATGTAATAAAAAAAAATTTGTTAACTAGCTTTAAAAATCAGCCAGACCATGCCTCTAACACAGATATATCCTTTCTTTATATTTGGGAGTATATTCTCTTACGTGTTATATTTTTCTTACTGTATATTTCTAACTATAAGAAATAAGACTTTTTTCAGGATCAGTATTAAGTTGAGAAAATTAATTAATGAGCCTATCCAAATGGGGGAAATCATGTTTTAACAAGGACTAATTCCCCAACAAAACAGCCAATATATTTTAAAGAGAATCAGAGAAGATGGGAGGTGGGAACTGAACTTATTATTATTTAGATAAAAGAAAAAGAAATGTTATTGTTAATATAGACAATGGATTAAATTTTACATTTTTCAGATGGTTTATTGGTTAACACAGACAGTTTGGAGATTCTGTATCTTCATCCACAAATGTGTATATACTCTGCTTCAATTCTTACATTTAGAATGAAAATTATTATTATGCTAATTTTATGAAAATATTTCTTACTGACATCAATAGTGTAATCGCCCATCTGTTTCAGTCATCTACTGCTATGGCACCAACCACTTCAAATCATGGCTTAAAGTAATAGGCACTTATTTCATCATGACTTTCATATTGGGTTGGTTCAGCTGGATGGATACTACTGCTTCTGTCTGTCACCTGAGGGAGGGCACCATCCTCTCTATGTTCCCTAACAGTGTCCAGCAAACTTGTCTGGAGAGGAAAATGCCTAGAACTTGTCTCCATAGCTCCTGGAGCAGAAGAGCCCAAGTCTAGACAAAATGGCAGCTGTGTTCTCAGAGCTGGAGTACAGCCATGTTACATCTTTGGCAGGTGGAGGCTCAGAGTCACAGAAAGTAGCTTCCTCCCCATTCCATTGACCAAATCTGTTTAAATCTTCACCCAGACCTCAACACCATGAACAATGGGCCAAAGAAGCGTGTGATTTGCTGGTACCTTATGGTCCTTTGAGACCAAAGATAGTGCTAAGGAAGTACAGTTATTCATTTATTTTGGGAGGATGCTAAAACTTAAGTAACTGTAACCTACCTTAAAATTAACTATATGTCAGTTATTCTTATATAGTTTTAAAGATAAAATAGAACTTTTTAAAAACTGATCACCCCAGAAAACTGGGTTTTAAGGCACCTATAAATAATCCCTATAGGTTCATAGCATGTTTAAATATGATATAAGGGAAATTTTCTCATTTTGATGTATGGTAAATGATGTGATTTATTATTCCTAAATCTTCATAATTTTCTTTTAGGTAATTGTTGCTACTGCTCAGAACTATATTTTGAAAACAGTGATTTATGAAAGTTGCCCATTAAAGAAGAATCCCCAGATTACAAGTCATAAATTGAGTATTAATGAACATGGTTTGGCTGATGGAAGGTGTACTGTTTAAAAGATCTTTCAGGCAGTTGAATCTCTTGCTATTATCATAAAAATAAACAATATAAGTAGAAATATAGTTCATGCTATATATACATATAGAAGTATAGTTCATATGTTCAGATAAATTATTAAGTTATTTCTAGCATTAAAAATATGAGATTCAGAGAACTAACTAAATCAGTTTGCCTTTTTCCAGAGTATACTATTAACATTTAAATATCCCTAATTAAGTGCTTTTTAAAGGTAAATGTTAAACACATATTTGCAAAGTCCAGTTTCAAATAATAAGAAAAAATAGCTCAAGTTATGAAACCTCCATGCTATCATATAGGTCTCCAAACCAGAACTCTAATTGTTTACTTACACTGTGTGCTGATGACAAGTTACTGTTAGCGAAAGCAATGGAAATGAAATCATTCATTTTGACGATGTAAATTTCTTGACATAAAAATCCCCAAGTTTAAGCAGATGTTATACTCATAAATCCTCCCAAAGGGTATAGGAATCAAAGTCCTAGTTGGAGACATGTTTGTGACACACCATATGGACTGCAACAAGTCCAGAGCACAAGTTAGGGAGTCGGAAAAACAGTGTTTGGAGTTGAAAATCCAAAAATCTTGTTGGCTTTCATATCCTTTGGGCCTCATAAACATGACTATTGCATGTTAATCAGCCCAGTGTTTGTGTCTATGCTTAAATGACAAATAGAGGTATTTCCTCCTGATTTTTTTTAAATAATTACCATTAATAATCATTCCAAATGTCAACATAGAGTCCTTTCTATTTTTTGAAATACAAATGAAATGACACCATTATATATATATATATATATATATATATATATATATATATGAAATGGATTTTTCAAAAAGGTTCAATTTCCTATAAGCATTAAGCATTTGTAACCAAATCAGACATAGAGAGTGAGTGGTTTGGTGCACATTAATATAATTAAGCGCAGCCTTAATTAGCTTATCATCTTCAAAGCTTTCATTTTAGTGTCAGACATTAAATATGGCAGTCAAGCTCTTGGGAGAGTTGGGGTTAAAAAATACACATAGCCGTTTACATGAACCTTAAACACACTCACGGCAGCATTTTTCTTCCAGTCGACTGACATTTTTCTTTATGTTTCGTCAGTTATATCTGAGTGATCAGACAGCCACTACACGTGGTACACCCACCAGGATTATTATCTAGACCCAAGGCCCAAAGCTCATTGTAGCAGGCATGTAATTCTCTACAATGTATGCCGCGTTAACTGTGTTGGGTTATCTCTTCAACAGCTGACTGAGCTGGTCTCTCAAGCTCTTCTCAACAACCATGTAAGAAGCGATGACAATTGTACTACTTCATAACAGCTGCATGGAACTCTGTCACACACTTCACGGCAACCAGTCATCTATATAAACCAATTTCAGGAGCAAAATTGCATGGTGCCTCCACTCTGTTATAAACACAGTGATATCCACTCAAAGCTGATAAATGCATTGCATTTCTCTGGAGCTTAGAAGAATAAGTTCCTTGCATCTAAGATTTCTTTCCCACAAATTAAGCCCTTTTTTTGGTTGTAGCTATTAACTTAGAACTTTACAAAGAACAAGACAATTTAAGTTTTGAATATCTGTAAAATAGCAACTTCTGAATTAACATTTTGGGTCTCCAACTAAAGGCTGCTTTACTTTTTTCTTTTCTTTCTTTTTTTTTTTTTTGAGTATGTGTGTCAGACTTTTCTGATGATCTAAGGCAGAAAGCAAAAAGAAAAAGTAATTAAGGTTTAAAATACTTACCAATGCCAAAGCAATTTGCCAATTAATTATGGTATCTTTTCATAGAATTATACACAATTCAATTCTTATTATTCAATAAAACATCTCCAGCAACCTGGAAACCATTGTTAAAACTTAAATGTTAACTGCTCCGTGTTTGGTGAATAATGAAGCTTTCGGAGCTCCATTAATAATTTCAATAGATTCAAATAAAGCAATGGCTAATATTTTAAAATACATACTTGCATTATCACCACAGATTTTCAAATGGAGCTTGAAAGGACATGAGTACGATTATGTGTGTTTCAAGAATACCAGAAACCGAAATTGTTCATGCTAGTAACAATAGCATAAAAAATTAATAGGTTGAAAAGTATAATAGATATGAATTTTGGTTTTCTTTATAATAATTTTATAGGAAAACATAAGACTCATGTATATGACCTAAAAGAACAGCAAATATACCTAATTGGATACACTTTTAGTGAATCATGATGTATTAGTTTACTGCAACCATGTTCCAGAGATTAATTCAGCTTGGGTGCATTGGAGTTTACTGCTGAAATAATTGGGAAAGCTACACCATCGACTATTTGAATTATAAGATCTTATAACTTAATAAGTATTAGTTGCTATTATCATATGCTAACGTATATTTCCAGCTGAACTGTAATTTCTGAAATCAGTTCATGATTTTTTTAAAGTTATGACAATGCTTTATGATGAGAATTCCTTGTTTCTGAAGTGTACCAAAGTCCCCTAAAGGGGATTTGTTTTTAAGATTCCACTGCTTTAACAAAACTACTGTGAAGACCATATATATATATATATATATATATATATATATATATATATATGGTCTGATAAGCCTAAGGGATTTTTTTACTATAGGTCTGAAGTTTTGATTGTATGTCCATTATTTTTAAAATTATTCTCCATAAATATTTAGCCTGCATCACAGCTTATCCTCACAGAAGCCCATTGCTGTAGTCAGCCACACTCCGCTGAGATGAACCTCCAAACCAGGCACAGTTTATGGGAGGAAGGAAGTTACTGAAGTTATAGATCCAGGGAAAGGTCCATAATGGTGTGTACAAACTGTGTTAGCTTTCCATTACTATAGCAGTCAAGACTTGGTGCTTTTGATGGCTCTTCATAGTGGGATTTTGTGGGAACAGCTTCACAATTCCTTTTGAGGGTTAACTCAAGTGAACAAAAAATTTCCCAGTAGGCGTCCCACTAAAGATTCAGTTATCTGCCAGTGATTTCCTGGGAATTGGGTCTGAAGAAACAGGCATTTTAGATCTAATTTTCAGCACAAACATACAGCAATATTAAAACAAAACTGAAGCTATGCAAATGGTCTCATAGTTCAGTGTGGGTTTCTTCCTCCCACTCCTTCCCCAGGCCTGGTCCAGGCACCTATTCCCACCCTATGGGAGTGTTCACAACTGAGTTTTCCTCACAGATTTGCTGTCATCTGAAGAGACCTCTTTGTGCAAATCCATGCTCCAATCAACTCCAGAGCTCAGCGTTCATCTTATAACTAGTGGACATCTCCAGGCCTGTGAAGACCCCCTGCTCCCCTTGCATCACACTGGGACAACCTGAAGAGCTGTTTCTGTCTCAGATCTTCTGGTAGAATTAGAATTGTTGCAATGTCTGGCTATTCTGCCACCTCTGACCAATTATTTCCCTGCAGGTGACTCAAGGGACGCAGTTCTCCTCATGTCTGGGAGAGACAGTTCACAATGGGACACTCAGTGGTGCACTTTCTTTTCAGAAAAGACAATAGCCACCTTTCTAGAATGATGTGGGAAAGTGAGGGAAAGGGTTTCCTGGCAGAGAGTTTTCCTGGGCTATTATCCATGACATCAGCTGATCTTAGAGAAGGTGGCTTGTAAACTTGTGGCTCTCATGGTGTTGTTTTCTAGTACAATTACTTGAGCAAAGGGTATGTTCAGTTAAACTTTTCGACATACGTGCTCTTAAAATATATTGTAACCTATGCCTATATTTTAAAATGGTTCCCATAGTATCATTTGGTAATTCTACAACTGTAATTTTTTTATTTAAAAAAAATTATATGTGATGGGGAGATGGCTCAGCAGTTAAGAGCACTTGCTGCTTATACATAAGAAACCCTTGGTCCAGTGACCACCAAGTCCAATTCTCTAGAACCCATGAGAAAAACAAGTCATGGCATCACACATCTATAACCATTGTGGAGAGGAAGAGAATGGGCACTAGAGAATTATTGCACAGAATTTATCCAGTTAGCCAGTCAACAACAGTAGCTTCCTATCAGGGTTTATAACCTCACAAACCATAGATCTGACTTGGTTTTCAGTACCAGGTATGGATTCCCTCATGTGGAGATAGCACCAATCCAATCAAAGTGCATTGTTTCCCCCATATTAGTGATGCCAACATTGCACTTGTTGGCACATTTTTCCTCACTGGTCAAACATGGAGCTTGAAGAGGCCATTGATGGATAGCCTATTGATGCATTTTCTCCCCCAGCTGGCTGCTTAGAACCTTCCCAACTATGAATGTTGGGGGACAGGGAGGAGGCCTTAAGCTCAGCTCCAGCTTGATTTCTCAGCTTTTGACCTGCAGCCAAAGCATATGGTATCTTCAGCAATAGGTCTTATCATCTAGTTCTGGTGGGCAACCAGGAATCTTGGCAAAAGCCTATATGCTGGGTGTGGGGGGGGGCATTAGGGGCCTCCCTAACCAACAACCCGAAAGGATAAAAAAAATACAGTTGGAGTAAGAATTAGTAATAAAGGACCTCCTTAACCAACAACCCGAAAGGATAAAAAGAATACAGTTGGAGTAAGAATTAGTAATAAAGGAGGGTACTGGCACTGAAAATTTTGGGTATTAATTTATGGCCTCTCCCACAGGTGGTGGTACTTCTACCCAAGCGCTCTCTCTCTCTCTCTCTCTCTCTCTCTCTCTCTCTCTCTCTCTCTCTCTCTCTCTCTCTCTCTCTCTCCATATATATGCAAAGAAGTTGCTCTCTGTATGACTTACCCCTAACTTCTTTGAACTTGATTAACCCTTCACCCATTTCGTCATCTCCTCCCTGAGCTGGAGATCATTCCCCCACTAGTGTTCAGCCATCTGCTCACATATGGACTCTACCCTGCTCTTCAGTCCTTCCTTCCTCCCTCCCTCCTGGCTACTCTCTAGCTTCCCGCCCTTTATTACTGACTCTTACTCCAGCTCTATTTTTTTTATCAGTTTTCTTTGAATGCACATTTGAATATCGTGTATGTATATTAGTTACTCTCTATTTTTTTCTTGACTATCTCTCATTTCTTATGGTTGTATCTTTTAAATTAGATTGGCATATATTAGGTTATTTGGCTATTATTTAAAAATGTTACTCATTAAATGAATGATATTTCATATTATCATGTTATTTGATTTCTTCCTTTTTCATGATTCAGGTTGATTTTAGTAAATATTTACTATATATTTCATTCTTACTTGAATGCTAAATATAAATATTTTGTTTTTGGGCATTGCTTAAATTGACTACAGTATAGGTTTTTTTTAATATATTTTTTATTTTTTTTAGTTTTTATTTTTCGAGGTAGGGTCTCACTCTAGTCCAGGCTGACCTGGAATTCACTATGCAGTCTCAGGCTGGCCTTGAACTCAAAGCAATCCTCCTACCTCTGCTTCCCAAGTGCTGGGATTAAAGGCGTGCGCCACCATGCCGGCTTTGTAGTTCTTTTTTGTTGTTGTTTTTGCTGTTTTCCAGTACAGGTTTTGATGTAGAAATTTATAGTCTCTTGTAGATTTTGTCATTAGCCCAAAAGATGATCAAGGAAGAGTTTGTTTCTTATTTCCAAGTGCATGCCAGAAGTTAATATCTTCTTTCTTAGCTAAAGAATTTCCCTAGCCATTGTCTGCATATTGATGATTTCATATCTCCTTATACATTTTTGGACATGTATGTGTAGTGTTTGTGGGGTAAGCACACATGTTAGGATGCGTGCCTCATGTTCTCATGTGGAGATGCATGCAGAGCATTGCTGTCCTCTGTGGGAACCCTGTCACTGTTTCCTTGAGGTGGAATCTCTCACTGAACCCACAGCTGCTTTCTTCAGTCAGGCTGGCTGACTCATGAGCCTCTGATTCTCCAGTCCCTGGCCCCACAGGACTGGGGTTACAGGCATGGCCAAACTCAGGACAAATCAGGCCCTCTCAGGCCCTCGTTTGTGTGGGAAGTGCTCTTACCCTCTGAGTCATCTCCTCAGCCCCTGTATAGTTCCTTTAAAGAAGGTGATACGCCATTTGTAATTCATATTTTATATTGCTGTAATATTTCACAATATTTTTGATCCTGCTTTTCTTCTTCATGAGCGTTAAGTAGTAAGTATTCTTTTAAATATATATCATAGGGCTGGAGAGATGGCTCAGCAGTTAAGGCACTTGCCTCCAGTGCCTAAGGCCCCTGGGTTCAATTCCTCAGGTCCCACATAAGCCAGACCCACAAAGTGGTGGCCTTGGTGCACTTTCTCTCTCTCTCTCTCTCTCTCTCTCTCTCTCTCTCTCTCTCTCTCT
>PVHP010041545.1:0-15393 GCA_004024765.1 Zapus hudsonius | reverse complement strand
ATCCATAGTTGTTAGGAAGAGCTCATGGGAGAATGGGCTGTCAACCACACCTGGCCCAAATATGAGCAGGTGTAGCTGCTCCCCATAAGACCAGACCACACCTTGACACTCTTAACTGCAAGGACACAGAAGGGGTCCCCTACCCTGAAGTGTCTTACTTTGATTACCCTGAATATATCCCCTGCCCTGGCTCAAACCCCGCAAAGACTAAAAGGATCGCTGTCACCTCTGTGGGCAGAACACCCCGTGCTGTGCAGTGCGCAGTGCGGTGCAGAGCCGTGAGCTGCACTCGAAGGGACCACAGCCAAGAATGCTTTCGTAGTTGGCTTTTGCTGCCTGATGCTGTCTGGAGTGAACCGCCTTTGTCCCTTTGATCTTTAATGTGGCTGCTTGCAGGGGCCAGGACCTTCTGTCCTCATTCTCCATATCCAGCCTCCTCCCCAGGTTCCTGGAAGAAGCTCAAAAACCTGGTTCAGAACTCTCTCTTCCCTGCCCCGTTCTTGAAGGGATGCTCACAACTACAGACCACCAATAGTTCAGCCTCCCATCAGCAAGTTACCTGGTACCCCATGACCTTCCTCAGCCATTCAGATGAAAGAGAGCAACCCTCTTCTTTTCAGAACCGCCATGCAGGGTTTCCTGCGCACCCCCAAACAAGGACCTAGTTGCTTCAAGACCAGCATCTGGTAACTGGCTGGGGCTTCTTCTGCAATTTGAAATAAGTCGTTCCAACTGGAAGAAGTGAGAGCCTTTTTTTCCAGCACTGTGCCCATAGTCACAACCTGTAGTTTGGAGAAGTCTAGCAATGGGAGTGTCACTCTTTTTAAAAGAAAGATTCTAGAGTCTGTTTGCTGTAGGCTGAATGGTGAACCCAAAGAAATCAAGGAAAAGTCCTAGAATCTATGATTTTTTTTGTTAATTTTTTTTTTAGATAGGGTCTCACTCTAGCCTAGACTGACTTGGAATTCACTCTGTAATCTCAGGTTGGCCTTGAACTCATAGGAATCCTCCTACCTCTGCCTCTTGAGTGCTGGGATTTAAGGTGTGTGCCATCACACCTGGCTGAATCTATAAATTTTCTCTTATTTTGAAGAAAAAAAACATCTTTGCAAGTGCGATTCGGAGTCTTGAAATGAAGATGTCATCATGGATAATCAACATGGACCTTAAATGTCATCATATGCATTCATGTAGCAGAGAGACAGGAAGATACATACAGACATACAGAAAGAAGAAGATCATGTGAAGACAGGAGCAGAGTCCAGAGTGGTGCAGACATAAGCCAAGGGCTGCCAGCTGCCACCAGAAGCAAGAAGGAGCATGGATGGTTTGTTCCTCAGAGCCTCTGGAGGGAATACAGCTTTGCCAGTGCCTTGATTTTGGATTTCTACATGCCAGAAATGTGAGCGTGAAACCTTCTTTAGCTCATAAGCATCCAGGTTTGTGACAGTTCTGCAGGAGATGTAGGAAACTCGTGTGCTAGTTGCTTCTAGAAGCCTGGAGGTGGAGGGAGAGGGGAGGAGTCAGTGGACCAACGCTGAGGGAGGTGTTCACACCGGGTCAGGGTCTGTTAATAGGAAAGCAATATTATAGGGCAGAGGAAGAATAACAACTCCAGCAGCAGCACCGAGGGTCTGGGTGAGGATGGAGCTCTGAGTTGCCCAGAAGGACACGAGCCCTTCTTGGGCTTGGCCACTCCTTCACCAAGGGAGATGCAAACACATGCACAAAAGGGTAGTGGGAAGCCAGTGTACCACTGTAGAACAATCCAACTGAGTTGGGGCCTGAGACTCTATGCATAAAGTTATGCTAAGCATGGTCACTGGTCAATCCAATGGTCTTACCACATTCTGGCCAATTGCAGAAGACCAACGAGATGAGACCCACAACCCTGTGCGTGTTGGCAAGCATACTGGCCTTCTGTCCTTCAAATCCTGCTACTGGTCACTGTGATTCCATGCCCAAGACGGTGACTGATTTAATTAACAACACCCCCTCCCTGCCAAATATAAGAAGGAAAGTGTGAATAAAGCTAAGCCCATCTCTCTCTTGTTAATAGGAGTAAATTGGGGACTATGTAGTCCTCAAGACTGTTGACAAACTTCGTTTGAGAACCTTGGTGTTGAGAGTGTATCACATCCTCTGTCCATTTCAGCTTCCTGTTCTCACCCCCACCAGGGAAGAGATGGAGTCAACCTTCCCTGGGTACCAGCTGATGCCAAGCACTGGGGCCTGGCACTGGGGATACAGGGTTCACAGGGCAGGTGCAACTTGAACCCTGCTGTCCAAGGGAGTGCACCTCACCTGGAATGCCTGTCACCTTTCAGAATGTGACAGCCACACCTCCCTCCTAGTGCTAGCTGGTCTAAAACCCTCAAAACTAGGATTTCTGCAAGAAACATACCAAGAATCTAAGTGAGAAGCAGATACAGTCCTTGCCAAGATACAATAAAAACACAAAGCATCTCGGTGTGACGTTAACAAATAGATCAGAGGACATGAAAAGTGTGTTGCTAAGGCCCAAACCTTGGGTCTCCTTCACTGCCTGGACTTGACCCCTGAGCAGCCGGTTGAGACTAGTGTTCTTTGGAGGACCAGTCAGTAGCTTCCTTTGCAGATATCGTGGTCTGTCTGTGAGCTTCCTTGTTGGTGGTTTGCTTGCTTGGAACATGAGGCAAGGAACAGAAAGAGGACACTTGAGCCGAGCATGGTGGTGCATGCCTTTAATCCCAGCATTCAGGAAGCAGAGCTAGGAGCTGTGAATTCGAGGCCAGCCTGAGACTACATAGTGAATTCCAGGTCATTCAGGGCTAGAGTGAGACCCTACCTTGAAAAACAGCAACAAAAAGTCTAGCAACTCACCCAATCTCATCAGAAAGACGACACTCAGCAAGGTCCAGGACAACTGTCATCTATGAACAAGAAGCTAAGCTATGAAGAAGAAATCTAAATTGAAAAAGAAAGGGGACAAGGGTGAAGGATAATGTGCCTAATCACAGAAGTGGTTTTCAGTTCACAAACTTGTGCCATTGTGTGGAAAGGGGAGCTCCATCCTTACAGGAAAGATTTCCCCCTTTTATTTGACAACTATATCCATGAGCAAACACTGAAACTACAGCTAAATGGAACTCCAAACAGTTATTCCAAAATGATGAAACTTGGGGATTAGGTCTAATTGTTGAATGTTACTGAAAGCACATCAATTTTGACTAATTCTACGGGAAGTGGCCCAGAGCCTTCCTGTCTGGACTCTGTGGTTACCTGGGTGGCACTCACTCAGAACCAACCGCAGGGCTTTGTTCTTCTCCTCCTTCAGCCTCAGCCTGTCACTGACACTCCAGAAGCTTCTCCGAGACCACCACATGTTAGGAGGGACAGCCATTGTTCGGGTCAGAAAAGTACACAACAGTAAGAGAAACAATAATAGAAAGAAAGAGGGACCCGAAAGAAGGGGAAGCGGCTGTGATAAAAACAGAGAGGAACATGTAATTTGAAGAGGGAAGGGCAGCAGGGCCACTTCAAAGGTTTGGTTGGACTGAATGAACCGAAGACAGAGGCGGTACATGTCCCCATGACCCTTGGCTTTAACCAGGTTCTTTATGTCCTTAAGAACCCAAAGTGCAATAATTCACTCATTCTCAGACATTCACTCATTCATTCAGCAACTTATAAATGGACTATACAGGGCTCTGGGCTTCTTTCTAAGGAGTCTCAGAGGTTAGCACCAAGCTGAAGTTAGATCTTGCAGAGGTGTGACACTAATATTGGTGTGAGGCTAGAGTGTAGCACACACACACACACACACACACACACACACACACACACACACACACTCATGTGACCTTTACATGAGAAGAAAAAAAAAACCTTGATTTTAAAGTAGACTTTTCACTTTACATTTCATTTCATTTTAAAATTTACAGAAAAAAATTTTGCATAGTACAGAGTTCCCACATGCCCTCACACCCAAGGTTACCTGTTTTAAACATATTAGTATATTTGCCATTAATTAATTTTGATTAATTAGTAGTAAAGTCCTGATTGTCTTCATATTCCTCTAGTTTGTTCCTCATGTCTTTTCATCTATTCCAGGATACCACATAGTATTTAAGTGTCATGCTTCTTGGGCTCCTCCTGACTGAGACAGGCGATAGCCTACTTGCCTCACATTCAATATCCAGCACCACATAAACCAGGCACAAAGCTCATGCCTGTGATCCAGCGCTCAGAAGATATAGAATAGTGGACCAGAAGTTCAAGGTCATCCTTGTGGGGGGGGGAGAGGATTGGATCTCCTGTGAATATATCTCTAGCTAGCTAGCTAGCTAGCTGTCTCCCTCTCTCTCTGCCTCTCTCCCTACCCCTCCCATTTACTCACTCAAATGAAGCAATATGTCATGATATGAGCAGCTCTGTAGAGAGGCCCACATGGTAAGGCCATCTCCATCCAACTGCCAGCAAGGAACTAAGGCTCTCAGACCAATAGCTCACAAGGAACCACGTGCTGCCAAAAGTCAAGTGATTGTGGTTGGAAGAGATCCTTCCCTGACCGAGTCTCCATATGGTCTGCAGCTCTTTCCAATGCTTTGATCACAGTCTGTGAGAGGGCCTGAGTGAAGCAGAGGACTCAGCTAAGATGCATCCCAAAGCCTGAGCTTTAACCAACCTGAGGATTTGTTATGAAGTAATACCTAGAGGAGACAGGACTGTTGTTTTGATGAGAAAGGCCTGCACTTAAGTCTAGGCTCATGATTTCTTATACTTCACAATTACCTTGGAAACTGTCAAAGAGCAGATCCTGGACACTAAATCCAGAGACTTTAATGTAACATTGGTTGACTCAGAACTAATAGAACAGCATGGGGGTCAAAGGTCTTGTGTTATGAAATAGCTTAATGATTGTGATACGTATAAGGGAAAACATGCTACCTGGCAGGCAGTGAAAAGAGAAACCTAAGAGAGATCCTGGAGTGCAGAAGGTATGAACCAGGGAGGCTGAACTGGGAGGAAAGAACGAGAAGAGGGAGGTGAAAGAAGGAAAAGCTTCAGTCTCTGGCCATGAGCATTCAGTAGACCATTTTCAAAGCTTGAGGAGATACAGCTCTTGTTTAAGGTATCAAAAGAAAAGCTAACTTTTAGAATAAACGGAAGTCTCAAGAAAGCTTTGGCAAGTCAGTAATCATTTAAAAATGATAGTAAAGGCATTCAGAGGACCCAGGACAGACTCCAGGGGAAGGGCAAGTTTCTGTTGTGGTAAGGAGACAGAGAGGCTTTAGGGAAAGATTAAAGTAAGTCTAGTCTCAATAGAACTGGGCTCAATGGAAAATATCACAGAGGGAAGCAAGAGTGCCCTGAGTGGATGAGAGGCAGGCCTGGGTAAAAAGAGAGGAGGGCAGGACTTGATCACAGGAGATGAGAGGCAGAGAAGGCTGGAGGGTAAGGATAAGGGAGAGGTTTCTGGAAGGGCAGAGTTTTACCAGTTACTTAGGTTCATTGAATTATCCAGCTCTCAAACTTGGAATTAAAACTGATCTATCATCAGCACCTACACCTGTAACTCCTTGGAGAGGACAGTGCTGGCAACCTAAGGTGCCTCTGAACACTGGTACCGAAGTGAAGTGGAGGTCTCAAAAGCTGTGGCATACACCCATACACGGTTATCATGTTAACAGTCCTGTGATAATGTCTCTATTCACCTGGTCTAGCAATTTCCTGTGTCTAAATTAGCTTGGGGAAATATCCCTGGATGACGAGTTAAGAGATCTGGTCCTGGTCTCAGCTCCACCTCTGATAAGCTGAATGACCTTAGACTAACTTTCTGATGCCATAAGAGAAAGGTCTGAGCTAGATGCTTCCTCAACTCCCTGCAGTTTGAAGATTCTGAGAGCCTGAAAACACAAAACACTGAGCCAGGTCTGAATATCATGTGGTTTTGTCCTTGGGAATTTAGTTTTTAAAAGAAGGAAAGCCTTCCAGCCCTTATCTGAAACCTTCTGGAGGCTTCCTATCCATTGATAGAATTCCCTACAGAGAATGTTTTGAAATAGTGGTCATTACCAAAAAATGAGTTTCTGAAGATTGTTTGCAAGAAAGGATGCAATTTTTGAGTGATTTTTCCCAAATGTATGTGAAACCTTTATCCAAGCACCCTTTTTGCATTCAAAGTGGGCCTTGGTAGGAAAAAGAACTCTGGCCAGATAGCTTGCCACTTACTCATAAAGCTATTAAGGAAGATCCTCTGGTGAATCATGCATCGGTCACCTCATGTCTGCATGTTCAAATTCTCTCCAAGCATTGCCACACATATCCACACATCCCTCACCTCCAGCACCATGAGGCGGGTGGAAAAACTTCAGTCACATCCATAAAGTGAAAGTAGGGCTTTCTCCTGATACAGCATCCCTGAGGAGTCATCTTCTCTTCCCTCTCCCTCCCCACCTCCCTCCCCCTCTTACTCTCTTCTCCTCTCCCTGTCTCTCTCCTCCTCTCTCTTGGGGACCCCTGAGGCCCTTTAGTCCCATCTTATACTATGTCAACTCCAGATAATAAAAATGTCATAGTCCAGATCTTTTTTTTCTTCTTTTTTTATTATCCATAATGAGATACATTTAATGAACAAATAATGAGTTGTTATCCCCAGTTCCCCAATGCCCCTCTTTCCTATCCCCAATCAGCTGGATATCCTCCTCTGTGGGAAGTCTGGATCAGTCCATGGGATCAGGGATTATGGATAGCCTAGGAGTCAGCCCAGTTCCACCCGCCTTAGTATGTTGTTACTGAGGGGGGCAATGTCTCTGGGAGTTCTCCCCCACCATGGCTCTTACAATCTTTCTGCCCAGTTCCGCTCAGTTCCCTGAGTCATGGTGGGTGAGTATTAAGGCTGCTTTATTGTTGAGGTCTTAGGGGTCTCTGTACTTCTGCTTTAGGTTGTGTTGAAAATAGTGGGTGTCTGTCTGGCTTATCCTGTGTTGACTGATTGGCTGTGGTTATGGGACTCTTGTTTATCCCACCATTTTCTGCAGGGTTCCATATGGATCCTCCACGGCGGGTCTGGTGTGGCTCATCTCTTGCCAAGATGTCAGCTATCGTTAGCCCAGATCTTCAAACCATACGTGAAAGAAAAAAAGACGAGGACTGGGGGCATGGTTCAGTGGGTAGAGTGCTTGTTGTGCTCAGATTCCCAAAACCCGACATGGTGTTGCACACGTGTAATCCCATGTTGGAAAGGTTCAGTGAAAGACTGTCTCAAAGTGAGAGACTCTGTCTCAAAGACAGCTAACAAGTAAGATGCCTGACATTGGATTCTGATCCACATAAACATGTACCACACACACACACAGGTACACATGCAACTGTACACATTTTCAAACACATATACACACATGCGCACCACACACAAAAAAGGAGAGAGAAAAGAAAGAAGATAAAAAACAAATAAGAAAACTTGCTTTGATCCCAGAAGCAAGAATTTTGATTATCCTGGCTAGGCACTTGGGACTCTGAGTCTCTGAGTCATCTTTTTCAGAGTACCATTATTAGTAAATTATGGAAACCTACTTCTTTGGATAATGGCACACCCAGTAGCCATAGATTGTTACTAGAAAAACTTCAGTGCCAGGGTTGGGATAGCAACCAGTGAGTTGTTGACCAGGGAGGTTCCTGAGACAAGATGGTATGACCCTACTGCTGAAGACCACATATGCTTGGGCTGCATATCACTAAGAAATCAACCTGGAGCTGAGCTGGAAACCTCCTCCCTGTTAACCAGCTGACAGAAAGCTGGAAAAAGCTATGGCTGCCTGCAGCCCTATGGGAGAGAGAAGTCATCAGTGGTGATGAACAGCAGTGAACCTTGCAAGACTTAAGACTGGCCAGCCAGGCCAAATGTGCCAACTGGGGCAATAGTGGCACATCTATTGTGGGGGAAACCAACTGCTCTCTAATTGGACTGGAGGCCCACTCCATGGGAGGGAATACATGCCTGGTGCTGAAGACCTAGTCAAAAGCCTGTGGCAGCGAAGGTCATGAACCCTAGGAGAGTAATGCCTTCTCTTTTCTGGATAAATACATATATTAAATCCACCAAACTGTCTTATAAGCCCTTTTGTTTTAAATGAGTATACCTTTATAATAATCTCTCTCTTGTCGAGAGAAGCTTCTCTTTTTCAGATTGTGGTGACCACTGCGATAACTCAAGACACCATAGTGCTGAGAAGAAATGACAGTGGAGTGTTCAGCACTGGGACATCTCTACCACACTTCCCAAGGCTCAGGGTCTATTGAGGAAGAGGTGGTGGAAGGATCATAAGAGCCAAAGGATGGGTAGGACTGCTAACAAAGCAAACATCCAGATACAGAATGGCCTTGATATTCATGATTTTGTAGTGCCTGATAATACCTACACATAATGGGAGGAAAAGATGATGATACCGAAACAAAACAGACTAATTGAGAGGGGGAGGAGATATGATGAAGAGCGGGGAGGGAATCCTAGTGGTTTATGGTCTATAATTATGAAAGCTATCTATAAAAAGTTTAAAAAACAACCCTTTACAATGGTGCATAGCACAAGTTTAGATGTATTGTTAGTCATTCATCAAGGATATATTGGGCCCTCTGCTAGATGCTGAGAGGGAAACAGTGAAATAAACACCATAAAAGTAGTTTGTTAAAAGGAAAATATAATTCATTCTGCCTCAGGGTAAGGAAATTGAGGAACGTGAGTCTTGGGTGATGAGTTAGAGTTGGAAGATTAGTAATGAAAGGAAGTGGTAATGTGGAGAAATTCTGAAGGCTCTTCAAAGCCAAAGGAATGAGGAGGGGCCGGGAAGAGTGGGTCCCACAAGGAGGGTTTGCAGGTCTACAGGGAGTATCATGGTGCTCAAACTTGACTCCTAAGGCAGGAGGCAGAGGGATGGGAGTTAGAACAGCAGATCTGAGGCAACCTGGGAAGGCCTTGAATGACATCCCCAAAACTCCGGCTTTCATTCTTAACAGGAAGACCAAACTTTCTGGATCAAGATCAGTCGTATAGTTTGGAAAGGGACGTCTGAGAGCAAGGAAGAGAACAGAGCAGGAGGGCGAGCCCAAGGCCTGCTGTCATAGCGCTTGGCAGAGAAATAATATGGGTACCACGAATGTCCTATTTTACTGTCATTCTTTGTTTTTGTCTCCCTCACGTTCTTGTTCAGGAACGTCCCTTGTGGGCAGTATCCACTTCATAACCCAGCCCAAGCAAAGCACCCAAGACAGACCAAGTTGGCATATAAGCAGTGCCATTCATATATATGTTAGTAAGGAACTAGTTTAAGGTAAGGCAGCTCCAGTAGGGATATCCAAACAAAGACACCTTCAAGAAATATTTTCTGAAGTAGACTCTAAAGAATAAGGTTTCTTTAGAGAAAGCAAAACATTCAAAGCTTGTGTATCAGTGACTCAAAATGTCTTTAAGATTTTTTTCAATACTGGAGGGTGAGCAGCTTGGGAGAGCTGAGTTCAGAGCCCACTGAGGCAGGGGAGCCTGTGACCAGAGTCCTGCAACCCAGCTCCAAAGAGCTGGCCAATCATACAGACAGGTGAGCCAAGTGACTCAATTTCCAGTGTTCTGAACATATGCTAGCAACTGTTCCCAATGAAAAAAGTAAGCACCCAAAATAAATAGCAAAAAGTATCTTGAAGAGCCCCGCTTTATCTGTTCAGAAACAAAGGACAAGAGGAGGAGCCAGAGCTAATCCTCTGCTCTTTGGTCTCTGAAACTGTCATGGTGGAAATCTCAGATCTTCAGAGCTGGGTGGAAAGGTTCCCATGCCATCAGCTTCTGAGCTTTCCTCGGTGGACTTTCTACAGCTCATCTAAACCATGAAAACACCCGTGTCCTTCCCACACGACCCCCGAGACTGCTCAGGTGGAAAATGCTTTGCTACAGGGAACATGGTGTCAGGCCACCGGCTACGTCGTAGGAAAGAGTTAAAACAGCCGGCTTTAATGTTGAGTCACTTCTCTACTAAGTCAGTTTACCCTTCTGACTCAGTCCAGGTTTGTTTCGTGGACATGTGTATGTACATTTCTTTTGTTTTTGCTTTGTTTTTCTTTTCTTTGGGGCGGGGGAAGGGATGTGAGTGAACACAGATGCCATAAAGCGTATGGGGAAGTCAGAGGACAGTTTCAGGCTGTCTGTCGGTCCTTCTGCTCTAACTGTTGCTTGAGATCGGGTCTGTCTTGTTTGCTATGGTGAAGGTCAGACTGGCTAGTCCACAAGCTTAGGAATCTCCTAACTCCACCTCTCCTACAAACACGTGCATCACTTGCATCTGGCATTTTGAGATTCCGAGGGTCCAAACACCAGTCAACAGGCTTGCTTAGAAATCACTTTTAACCCTGATCCAGATGACCCATGGAGGAGGATATTCAGCTGGTTGGGGAAGAGGGAGGGAGAGCATCGGAGAATTGGGGATAACAACTCATTGTTTGCCCACTAAATAATGTAACTCATTATGGACAGTAAAAAATTTTTAAAAAAAGAAATCGCTTTTAACCACTGGACATTTCTACCACACCACGTTCATTTTCCTAAACACTTAGCACTGACCTAAGTCCATATATTCATTCAGGTCTGAGTCCTACTAACTCAGGGACCCAAGTTAGAGCCACACGATGCATCCCTGAGAGAAGCAGTTGGTCAGGAAACTTCCTCAACTCCTGTCTTGGTGAATCCAATGGACCACCCTAAAAAACCTAAAACTGTTTCTTCCACTCTACTGACATGAACTTTGGAGTCTGGAAATACCGTAACAAAACCCCAAATTACAAGGGCACAGCTGGAACCAACCACTGGGGAGAAAGTTGCCCAGCCAGAAGAACTTTAAAGAGAATGTTCTAAAGGCCTGGATTGTCTGGAGTTCTGTTAGTAAAACAGATTTGGCTTAATGGAAGTGAGAAACATCTTGCTGGAATTTGAAGAGCAAAAATCCTGGTATGTTACACAGATAACCCAGTACTACTGTTCTCTGTAATTATGTGAAAAAGAAAATGTGCCCAGTGTGCTGAGTATTCTAGCTAAGATGTCCAGGCCATCTTCAAGGTGTCGACTGGCTTATTGTTGCTAGTTTATTAAAATATAATAGAAGGGGACTGGGAAGATGGCTTGGTGGTTAAAGGCACTTGCCTGTAAAATGTAAGAGGAGAGACATGAGCTGAGGAAGACAGGGTTTGTCTGGTTTTGAAGATCCTGAGGCTATCCCCATGGTAAGCAATACTAAAATGAAGAAATTGCTCCCTGCAAAGTTCACATCCAGGCACCATCAGAACACAATGATCAAAAAGCGAAGCCGAGGACATGTCTATAAAATCCTCTTTTAAGATCTCAGAAGTTAAAAAGCAGCTCTTCAGAGTATGTTCAGACAAAAAACCTGCTCCAGAATTCATAGTTGTATATATTACCTCTACTAAGTAAAATAAGATTCAAAAACAAGGCCACTGTCCCTCAGCCATTTCAGCAGAAGCACCTACATAAGAGAAATTGTCTCAGTGAAGATGTGGGCTTTGTTGATGGCACCAACCCCAGAGAGATTCTCAGAAGGAGCGCATAGGTCTTGAGAGAATTTTACCACCAGACTCCTGCCAACGTTCAGCAAAAGTGACAGACAGTATAAAATAAGCGAGGCTTTGAATTCTCAAACTTCTACAAACAGAAACGGTCTGAGAAACTGAAGTGGCTCAGCTGGGAACACATGATACCATTTATGAGCAGAGGAAGATGGTTCAGAAAGAACTCCAAGAGCCTAGAAAACAGAGACCTGACCTGTGTGTGGCAGGTCTGGTCCAGGCAGCCACAGGACTGAGTTAGGACAGAGGAACTGCCAACATCTGTTGGCTTGGATTTCAGAACTGCAATGAACCAGCCATGTCTTTGTACCTCCACTTCCCCTTTGAAACAGGACTGTCTCCTTTGGTTCTCCCCTTCGATTTGAAAGGTAGATGTCCGAGGGAGAAATGACTTGATCGCTTAGTTCCTCCATCTATAAGTCAAGATGAATGACGACTTACTGAGACACTATGACTGAGAACACTGTAACTGTGGCTGAGGATTAATACTTTCCAGATTAATAAAAATTTAAAAATTAATTTAAAAATCAGATTAATACTTTTCTTATTGCTGTGACCAAAAGCGACTTAACATTTTGGTTTACAGTTCCTGGGGATACAGCCCGTCATGGAGGGGAAGGCCTGGCAGGAACTGGAGGCAGCTGGTCAGTCAGAGAGCCATGAATGGCGGTGCCCAGCTCTTGTTTCTTTCTACTCAGTCCCACATCCAGCCCATGGGATGGTGCTTTCCACAGTTAGAGAGTCTCCCCACCTCAATTAACCTAATCTAGAAACTCCTTCACAGACATACCCAGAGGTTTGTCTCCAAGGTGATTCTAGATGCAGTTAAATTGACAGTTGAGACAATTTTTCACAGACATGGACCTGCTTTAGAGAATAAAAATATGATGTTAGAGTGAACTAAAACTTCTGAGGACCTTGAGGTGGATTTTGCAGGGTTAGGGAGGTGGGAAACCACCTGCAAACATGTTCCAGAATGAGTTCCACTTCTTGACCTGCACATCCTTGGAGAGTCCTTTTCTGTATTGGATTAAGGCATCTCTGTGGTCACAGATTATGACAGATGTGACGGTGTGTCATTTCTGCTTCTGAAATCAGGTTATCCTATAACTTCACTCAGGATATTCTGTTGTCATGTCATGTGATCTCACAAGTAGGCATGTAAGGAAGTGAATTTCCCTGCCAACAGCCACATGGGGGACCTTGAAGAAACATTCCCCAGCATCTGTTGAACTGTGAACCTCTGCAGCCTTGGTCACAGCTGAGTGCCACCCAGGGCAGAGTCTGAGCCATGACTGCCTAGCTAAATATTGGGGTAATTTATAATTTATAAGATAGCAATAGGTAAATTAATAAACAGGGTTGACATTTTAAATTTGGATATATTTCTATATCATAGCAAAACAGATGGAAAATGAAATTTTGAATACAATTTTCCATGGCATCATAAATATATTCAGAGATAAAGTTTAAGATAAATGTAAAGAGTCTCACATGATGAATTACTATATATTACTTTATTTTAAGTGAGTTCTAGATGAAGGAAGAGGTAGACTATATTCATCGTTTGAAAGATTTGATGTTTTGTCATGCTTCCTCCTGTTTGATTTATACACTCAGCACTATCTCAAAATCCTTATAGACATGTTCAAGCTGATTCTAAAACTGACAAGGAAGCATCAACAGTGAAAATAATCTCGGGAGAGGATAAGCTTCGATTTCAGGACTTTTTTAACCTCCTGATCAAGATGGAGTGATGTTGAGTCCAAACATAGACCCACATTACATGATCAACTAATGTTTTACCAGTACCTGAAAACGGATGAGTGAGGAAAGGAAGATTTAGCAAATGAGACCAGAAAAAGCTATCTATCATACCTGGAAAGAAAATATTAACCCCAGCCCATACATACAAATCAATTATGGATACATCATATGCCTAAATGTGAGCTGAAGCTACAAAGCTTCTGGAAGACAACTCTGAAGCAAAGCTTTGGAATCTCTGGCCAGGTGAGATCATCTTAGGTGGCAGGAAGCAGCAACCATGAGACAAATAACTTAGAAAGATTAACAACTTCTGTTCATCAAATGGTACTGTGAAAAACAAAGCCAAAAATAAACTGGAAGAAAATGCTCACAATACCTGTCAAAGAACATACGAAAACACTGAAATAGTCTTAATACACTTATAACTCAATAATTAAGAATAACCCATCTTAATTTAAATTGGCGAAAGATTTGAAGCTATACTTGCCAAGTGATAATATAAAATTAACCAGTAAAATACAGGACACCCAGATCATCAGGCATCAGAGAAACAAACCAAACCACAGCAAGACACCACTGAAATGGTTAAAAGTCTCAAAGAATGGGAATACCATTGACACGTGAGGATGTGCATCCATGGAAGCTCAAACATGGCGGAAGAGAGGATCAGCCAGGTCTGTAAGTTTTCAACAAAAATACATCAACCTTACGACCAGCCATCCCGTCTCTAGGCTCTTCCTCAAGACGAATGGAAATGTGTCCACACAAAGACTCGTGCGAGAAAAGATATGGTATTCATAGTTGCCAAAAGCTATAAACAATTCTGGCAAGAGAGGAGCCACCACAGTCATATCGTGGAGGATCCAAATGGAACCCCGCAGAGAATGACGGGATGAACAAGGGGCCCACAGCCACAGCCATTAAATCAACACAGGATAAGCCAGTGAGACAATAACCAACAATTTTCGACACAAAGACCCCTAAGCTCACAACCTTAAAGCAGCCTTAATACTCTTCCACCATGACTCAAGGAACTATGCGGAAGAGGGGGTGGAAAGATTGTAAGAGCCGTGGTGGAGGAGATTATCCAGAGGCATGGCCAGGAGAACCTGGCTGAATACTAGGCTATCCATGGTCCCCTGTCACAAGGACTGATCCAGACGACCCATGGAGGAGGTTATCCAGTGGAGGGGGGAGGGGAGGGCAGCGGGGAATTGGCGATAACAACTCATTGTTTGCCCACTAAATGTTGTAACTCATTATGGACAATCAATTTTTAAAAAAGCTATAAACATACAAATTTTTTGTCAACAAGAAAATGGAAAGTGATATATATCCATACAACTTAATATGATTCCTCAGTATAAAATATCGAATGACCAGCATACACAACAATGTTGGAACACTTCAAGACACACGCTGAGTGGAAGAAGCCAGACCTAACAGCCCGTTCTGCATGACTCCGAGTATAGTGACTATTTCTGTAATGAGGGGACTGACATTACAGAGAAGAGGAATGTTTCAGGGATAATGGAAATATTCCATATCTTGGGTAAAAACAATGGGAAAGTTTCTTGAACACACATTTAAAAGCCATGCATGTTAATGTTTATAAATTAAACCTCTGTTTTATAGGGGGGTTCCATTTACAAAACCATTAACAATGCCTAGACCGATATATTATTCTAATGAAAAATATTTAAGACATTTACAGAGAGAACTATAAGTCACCACTGAGATAAATTGAAGAAAACCCAAATAAATGGAAGGATATCCCATTCTTGTGCCTTGAAAAAACAAATATTACAATACTATCAATTCTCTGTAGCTGCTCTATAAATTCAACATAGCTACAATAAAATTGCAGTGGGATTTTTCCATGGAAGTTAATGAGATAATTATAAATATGTATGGAAATACATAAACCAAGGAGAGCAAAGACACTTGAAAATCCAAAAAGGAAAATTTTTTTCCAAGCATCTAATGTATTTTTTAAAAAACTACAAAAATTAAGAAAGTGTT